>VOCP01056752.1:0-22189 GCA_007922195.1 Podocnemis expansa | reverse complement strand
GGGAATCGAAACAGCGTTTCCACAGTGTGGACTTGCTATTTCGACCCAGGGGCAGTGCAGCATGGGAGGTGTGGCAACATGGCCGCCTCCCTGGGCCACATCGGTGGCCATGTTGGTAGCCAATCACATAAAAGCTGGCCCTGACCTCACTTCGCTGTCCACCAACGCTAGCAGCATGCTGCAAGCCATGGACAGTGCTCGGCTGCCTAGACAGCGCCGTCCAGCACCCGACCCCTCGGCGCGCATCGAGGGGCTCCAGCACCTGTGGGAGACGCTGTTCGTAGCCCCCGAGGAGGACTGGCCTCTACCTGAGGACTACATCCACCTCATCCTCAGGCCTCAGCTACTGCCTCTGCCCCTCCCTGTGCCCCGCCGCATGTGGGCGCGTGAGACCAGCGTCGACTGGTGGGACAGGGTCGTCCTGCGCACCTGGGGCGACGACCTCTGGCGCCAGAACTTCAGAATGAGCAGGGCCAGCTTCACCCGCCTGGTGACCGAACTCGCCCCACACCTGCGCCACAGGGACACCCCCATGAGGCCTGCCGTCCCGGTGGACAAACGAGTGGCCATCGCCCTGTGGAAGCTGGCCACCCCGGAGTCCCACAGGGCAGTGGCGCACCTGTTCGGCGTCGGGAGGTCCACCACCGGCGCCATCGTCCTCGAGGTCACCAGGGCCATCAATCGGGTCCTCCTACGGCGCCTGGTGAGGCGCGGGGACCTGCAGGGCACCATGCCTGGGATGGCCACCCTTGGCTTTCCGAACTGTGCCGGCATCTTGGATACCACCCATATTCCTGTGCGTGCCCCGGAGCACAGGGCTGCGGTGTACCGCAACCGAAAGGGGTACCATTCAGTCATTATGCAGGCCCTTGTGGACCACCAGGGCCGGTTCCAGGACTGCTATGTGGGATGGCCAGGCAGGGCCCATGACGCCAGGGTCCTCCGCAACTCTGCCCTGTATCGGGGCATGGAGGCGGGCACCCACTTCCCCCCTCACACCATCCACCTTGGGGGCGTAGAGGTGCCCGTTCTTATAGTGGCCGACGCGGCCTACCCCCTGCGGCCCTGGCTAATGAGACCCTACGCCGGGCCACTCGACCCCAGTCGGCAGCTGTTCAATCGCCGCCTCGCCCACTGTCGACAGGTGGTCGAGCGGGCCTTCGGACGCCTCAAGGCCCGGTGGAGGTGCCTGCTCACCCGCCTCCACCTCGCTGAACGCAGCCTGCCACAAGCCATCGCGGCATGTGCAGTGCTGCACAACTTTTGTGAACAGCAAGGGGAACCCATCCCACTCGCATGGGAGGCTGAGGTCCAGGCCTTTGCCAGGGAGTATGAACAGCCAAGGTCCCGGCCAACTCAGGAGCAGCCATCGGCACGAGCCCTTGCCATCCGCGATGCCCTCCGGCGCAGCTTCACCGCGGAGGAAGACTGAGGACCAGCCCTGCCCTGCACCAAACTACCATCTCCCCCCGTCCACCCACAGCCAGCCTGCACCCATCCACCCACACTGTCAAACCCCCCCCCCCCAATAAAAACACAGACAACCATGAATAACTGTCCAGGGGTTTATTTACATTCACAATCAGGGAAGGGATGGGGGTGATATGGGACAGGGCAATCTGGGGGGGTCCGGGGGAGGGAACATGAACTTGGAAGGGGACTTGGGAGGGGACTTGGGGAGGGAACATGAACTTGGGAGGGGACTTGGGGAGGGAACATGAACTTGGAAGGGGACTTGGGGAGGGAACATGAACTTGGAAGGGGGAGTGGGGTGAAGAGGTCCTGGGGCGGGGGGGGGGGTTAGGCAGCACCTGTGGGAGGGTCCGGGGGGGGTGGCATGCCCCGCCTGCGGCCACGGCTGCCCTCTGCCCGCTGTCCCTGCTGGGGCGGGGAGGTGTCCCGGCGCTGTCGGGGAGCCAGGCTCTCCGCCAGCTGGCGGATGGCTGCAGCCTGTTCCCGGATGGCAGCTGGGAGCTCCACGGCCAGGCCCTCCAATGCCCTTGCTGCCCTGTCCTCCGTGCCTGCGAGGCGCTCGAGGGCACGGAGCCCAGCTGCCTGCCGCTGAGCCTGCTCACGCCGCCAGGCCTGGGTGGCGGCATGCATGTCCCGCCCGAGCTCCTCCAGGCTCTCCAGGAGCTCACTGCGGGTCCTGGGGGCCCTCCGCTGTCGCCGCGGTGTCCTGGGGCTTCGGCGGTGGGGTCCGGGCGTGGGTGCCGGCCCTCGGGGAGGGGCTCTGCGACGTGCTGCAGGGACACAAAAAACACAGTTAGCCCCTGCCGCCTGCTGGTCCCATCTGTGTGCACCTGTCTGCAGCACACACCTCTGCCCTGACTGTCAGGGTCCCAAGATCCCGTGGGACATTGCCCTGGGGTAGGACTCCTGGCCCCCAAAGCCTCGGACGGAGGCCGGGATGGTACCCGACAGAGGACATTGGAGGACCCTGGGCAAGACGGTTGTCTGGCCGAGGTAGTCATCAGGGTTTACGGCGCCCTGGGACAGTTACCCAAATAAATCGGTATACTCTGACAGTCCAGGATCCGTCAGCCCCTCTGGGAAAAAGCCTGACAAACCCCCCTATTGTGACCTGCCTGCCAGACAGAGAATGGGAGGATAACAAGAAGAACAGAGCACAGGAAAGGAGACCATGGTCTCCTATTGCCAGACATCTGGGACCCGTACCCTGGAGGCACACATGCTTGTGGTGCCCACAAGGGTGAACTGGACCCAGCCACGCCTTGCACTTGAGGTCTCCCGAGGCCACTTGCCAGTGGTGTGCCCTGCCTGCTGTCCACCCCACGGAAGATGCTGCTGCATCTTTCCCAGCCAGTCCCTGGTCACCACCCTCCGGCACACAAGGGCCTTTTTCCCCAGTGACACCTGTGTCTGTGGGCCCCGTGGCCAGGGGGCCCCTCTGTGCCCACGAACCCTGGGCCCTATCCGCCCCGGTGCCTGGCCCTAGCCTCCACCCGTCCCGGGACCTGCTGGACAGGCCCAGCCCTGTGTGCCCCCGTGGGGGGGGGTGTACTTACCCACGGGGGCTCCAGAGGTCCGCCGAGCTGTCCCGGGGTCTGACTCGGAGCCTGGGGCGGTGGTGGGCCCCTGCTCCTCAGTGCTGCTGCCCGCCTCCATGGGTCTGAACAGCTCTGGGGTCGTGGGGCTCGCCTCCGCCGCTGTTGGTGGTGCGGCTGGTGGTCCCCCGACGGAGACGTCAGAGGAGGCTGCCTCCAGGCCTGATGGTGGGCTCTGATGCCCCCCAGAGGTGTCAATGGATGCAGTGGGGGCACCGCTGGGCTGTGTGCCCAGGAATTCATCCAGGGCCTCGTAAAATGGGCACGTGGCCTGGCTGCCAGGCCCCTCCAGTGCCCGGGCATCCCGGGTGCGGGCATACTCCTGGCGGAGTGATTTTATTTTGCTCCGCACCTGTTCTGTAGTCCTGGGGTGCCCGGCCTGGGACATCGCGGACGCGATGTCCTCATAAATGTCACGGTTCCGGTGGCTGGCCCGGAACAGCTCCACTATGTCTGGCTGCTGCCAGATGCCCAGGAGGCAGGACACGTCCTCCTGGGTCCACACGGGCGCCCTCCGGCGGCCTGCGGCTGAGGGAGCTGCCTGCTGGGCCATGGCTGCCTGCTAGCTGCCTCCCTGCCACGCAGCCTAACAGGCACGCCCTAGCAGGAAGTTCCCCCAGGGTGCTGTGCACCCTGGGAGGAAGGTCAGCCGGTTATTTCGAAACAATGGTTGTTTCGAAATAACACGGCCACTACAATGGTTGTTTCGAAACAACTCGTTTCGAAACAACCGTTGTTTCGAAACGGCATGTCCCATTGGCGTTGTTTCGAAACAACCGTTTCGAAACAACGCCGTTTCGAAAGGTAACTAGGTTTAAGTTATTTCGAAAAGCGCACGGCTATTTCGAAAGAAGCGGTTTGCTTCTTTCAAAATGGCCGTGCGTCGTGTGGCCATGCCATTCCTTATTTCGAAACAACCTCTGTTGTTTCGAAATAAGGAGTGTGTGTGGACATACCCTTACTGTCCTGTATTAAATATACACTTGCCAATCTTTATTCTAGCAGTGGCCACCTCTCTCTCATGCTTTACAATGAGTTGCCATGGCATCTTTTGTTAAGGCTTTGTTAATAATGCATTTTAATAAATTCTTTATAAGTTGACAAATGTAGCTGCATGTGCTGGGACATTCACAGTTATATATGAAGCATTTATAAATAGCTTTTAAGAACAATTTGTCAGGCTTTCAGAATATTTGTGCTTTCAGAAAACACTTTACATACAGATAAATAAATAAAATAATAAACTAAGCTTTTCATTATGTTTGGAAATAAAAATATTACCATTTATAGACAGGAAAACCAATGCTAAGGGACTTACTCAAAGTCACAAAAGCCTAGAGCTAGGAACAGAAGATGGATCACCTGCTAACAGTCTAGCAGTTTAGTCATAAAACTCATCTTTCCTCTGACTTTAAAATACTACTAATGTTTAAGTATGCAAGGAAATATTGATTCTTTAGCTGAAACAAGCAGCTTTGCAACAGATGACTAATTGGAGTTCTCCTCCTTTGCACTTTGAAGACTGATTAGAAAGCAACTGTTGGGTTAAGCATACATTTGCTGCAGCAATTGATCCGTGCCCTGTTGTAGAGGTGCTGTATATGATAGCTCCTTGACCATGCAGCTGATTATACTGTATATTACAAAAGGTAAACCTGACAGAATTTACAATAAGATGTTGAACCAGTAGGTGCCTTCCACAGGACAAGTAGGGAGCCTGTTTGACGTGTAACACTTATTTCAAATTCATATGATTTTTGTGCATAGCACTTAAAAATTATGCAATACTTGCATTAACTTAAAGTGTTTACAAAATATAGGAAATCTTTATAACAGGCATTCTAATGGGATTTTGGCACTTCTGCAGAGAGCCCCAAGTTCCAGGTAGAATTCAGAAATGCTGTTAATGGAAATGAAATAAAAATAGGGTTTCATATATTCATTTATTTATGTTTTTAACTTTGAATTTTGGGCAAAAATCTGACAATTCTTATTTTATCCAAATCAGTTCCCACAGACTGATTATAAATTCTTTCATTCATATTTATTTTTTGCCATTTGACCTTAGTTTTTCACTGTGTTTAGTAGTGCAATAAAAAGAAAAAGACTAAAGAATAACAGGTTTATGATGATTGATATTATTTTTTTTATTTCCATATATACAATTAACTGCAAACTAAAATAACATACTTCTTATAGATGGCCAACACAGGTACTAAATTTGCCATGTTTCACAATATCCTTGCAAAGAGATCTGAGAATCATATTCAAAGGTGGGTCCACACTGGTGTAATTTACATCCTCCAGCTTGTTCAATTTGCATGATACAATAAATCATGCCTACTTCACCCTCCATTTTACCTATTGCCTCTGAATTTGTCTCACTGAGTGTGAGGGAATCCAAGTTGGGCTTACATTTTATTACAACACCTTCTAACTCCTGGTGTGTAGGTTATACCAGCATAGACTCCCTGGGCATGTCTACACTAGAGGCTCTGTTAAGTCGATTTAACAAGGTCAACTTTAAGTCAACTTAAAGTCAACCTTGTTAAGTCAACTTGGAGCATTCACATTCCAAACTCCTACAGAGTACCCACATCTGCAATGGCAGCTGCTAGGTCGACTTAACGCTTAAGACAACCTTATTAAATCAACTTAAGCCAGTATAGATGGGGCATATCCCTTAAATCAACTTACTAAGGTTGACTAAAAGGCTATGCCCCATCTATACTGGCTTAAGTCAACTTAATAAGGTCAAGTTAAGCGTTAAGTGGACTTTAAGAGGTGGTGTATTTAAGTCGACTTAAGGAAGTGCTTAAGTTGAATTAATAAATCCCCAGGGTGGACAGAACTTTCTTTAGGTCAACTTAAGGAAGGTTAAATTGACCTAAGGTTCTGGTGTAGACATTCCCCTTACACATCACTAACTGGGTATAAAGAGTCAAAGTGATTCTGAGCATAAGGGGCTTCAAGTTCCAGCATCTTACCTATTGTTTCTGAATATATTGTAAAGTCATGAGCTGGAACTGCGAAGTTCAGCTTTCAGTCCAAACATTTCCTCTTTCCTGAGATCAGTGTGATCTCCTGGGAGCCATAGAATTTTGGGGGAGAGGGGAAAAGTGCAAACTACTTTAAAGCTATTTAATTTTTCATAGCATATGCATCACTTTGGTACCAAGTGCTACTCTCATGGGTGGTCTCCATTTCCTTGGTCCTCCTTTTGTGCAAGGGCTGGACTCAATGACTTCTCAAGGTCCCTTCCAGGCCTACAATTCTGTGATTCTATGATTCTATTCCAAGAGGGCTATTTTCGCCCTTTTTTAAATCCATGGGGTGCTAAATCCTACTACAATAACTTCTTTTCCAAAGGAACAATCCAATGGAATGTCTGAGATGGACTTCAATAAGAGCTGAGGTGCTCAATATATCTCAGCAGGTGTTTGGCACCTGGCAGGTCTTAGCCTATAATAAACAGGCAACAGTTTGGATTAAAATCAATATTCCCTGTATGTATTTCCAGAAGTCAGTGCAGTCTTGATTCCATTAGCTTCCTCTTCTGATATATGCCCACAAAACAGCCAATGTATCTGCCCAGACAACTACTAAATAGCTTTTGTCTGTCTAGTTTGACCCTAAGTGAGACAACTTTCTCAAATGGCTACAGCAGCAGCATGAATTATGAGTACTCAGAACTACCAACTGCTAAATTTAGTGCAATATCAATGAAGCAAAAATAGCTAATGTTATCAAACAAAAAGTGAAGGCCAAAAATACATTTTTATATGTTACAGCAGATGTTCTGATTTGACTCAGTGCACTGCATTGAAGGCTGTATTTTTGACGTAAGCAATCTTTGACAGTTTTTCTCAGCAAGTGAACCAAGATCAACCATCAATAAAGTACTCCCCTGGAAGGCTAAATGTATTCAGAGTTCACAGTTAGTGGTGGGTCTGATGAATATGGGAATTTTGGAAATATATTTTTATTCTTGTGCTTGCCTCAGTTTCCCTCTGTTCTTTACATTGTTATGCATGGAATGTAAGTGTTTAAAATGTTGTTCCTGGGACAGAGCAGGAGATATGTGTTGGGCCACATACCTGTCAGGATGGTATGAGTAAGTCATTGAAGGACTACCTCAAACCAACCCATACCAATGGAGCATCTGGAAAGACAATAGAAACTCAAATGGACAGGACATTCTCACCTTAAAACTAACAACAAAGATGAAAGAGATTCCTTCCACCTCTCTACAGGGAAGCACAGCAGAGATCCTGAACATGACAGCAAGGGAGAAAAGTGCCGGGTGATAGAGTTAAGAGCCAGCCTTTGACACAGCAGCTGTCCACAGTGTTTCTTCTCTAAGCTGATGATGCAGCTGAGCAAGTAATGGTGTTGGCTCAGTGGCAATTTGTGAAGCACGGCACCACGAGGGCAACAGTTTTTTGCCACCAGAAACATCAGCATGCCTAAATACCTTAATTTAAAAGAAATGCTTGAACGTTGTCTTTTTGTTCAAACTTCAGAAAACTAATAAAACTGAAGTATTTCAGTTTCGCATTTTTTAAACAAATGTGAGGTGATGACACTTGCTGCCTATCTGGCCTCCATTATCATGTACACCTCATGACTTTTCAGGAATCCTTTTTTATTTAAATAAAACAAAAGCTTATGAATACATTGGAAGTTTAAAAGCAGCATTCATCTGTAGTTGGTTGCTGTAAAGATCATTTATGCATCACTTAAAACAAACTAAATAGAACTTTAAAAGCATAAATAACGGACAGTCCAAAAGCTGGGCCTGTTGAAGAACTAAGATTAAAAACAAAACAAAAAAAAAGATCACTACCTGCATGGGTGTACTGTGAAATGTACACAATATTCTACTTGGATTCAAAAAATGACCTCCAAAGACAGTCTTTTGACTCACTCTAAAGGGGTGGCCATGGTAGTCTAGTCTAGGGACTAGTCTAGGGGCAGCCATGTTACTTTAGCAAAACAAACAAAGGGTCCTGTGCCACTTTTAAAGACTAACACATTTATTTACTGCATGAGCTTTCATGGGAGATGAAGTGGAATTTTCTCCCATGAAAGCTCATGTGATAAATCTGTTAGTCTTTACAAGTGCCACAGGACTTCTTGTTTGTTCTTTTGATGCATTAAACCTTTGTGCAGCAGATGAGGGAAATTAGCTGCTCAGTGCTCCTAGAAGTTACAAAGATGACATCTTTAGTACAGCTTACAAAACATTTTAAAAGATTCTTTTCCCACTGAAATCAGTGTCTTCCCCAAAACAGTTTTATTTCTAAAAGAGTTCCTGCCAGCTTTCCCAGTCCCCCAGCCAGCCCAACCCCAAACCCAGTCCCACCCTAACCTGCCCACCCTGCTACTGACTCCCCCAGCTCCCTTTCCCTCTGGCTGCCCATCCCCAACCTACCCCCAGGGCCCCTTACGCAGCCACCAGAGCTACTGTTACCTGGCCACACCACAGGCTGCTGCTCCCATCCTGAGCACGTATCTGTGCATGCTCAGGGAGGGAGATTTAAAAACTCCCAGCCTGGTGCAGCTCCCTGCCAGCCAGAAGACTGTGTCTTCCGGCCGGGTAGGTGCCAAGGCTGCTGGCCGTGCACAGCCGGCAGTGTTGCCTGCATAGGTAAGCAAAGGGGGCTGTGTGCCTGTGCAGTCTACAGGGAACGTTGGCTGTCACTTGAAACTGACAGGCATAGAGACAGAAAGGGAGACAATGGCCTAGTCTACACTTCCACGCTGGGTTGATGGGAGATAATCTATGTACTATAGAATGTGTATCTCCTGTTGACTTGCTTATGCTCCCTTACTATGGCATCTTCACTGGCCTGTGCCAATAAGAAATGCTCTCCATTCAGTGTAGCAATGATCTTTTTTTTTTTTTTTGGGGGGGGGGGGAGTTACTGCATTGAATGCAGAGCATTTCCAAGATCAATTGAGCAGGTCTCTATTGACTGTTCAATTGATCCTGCTGCATCAATCTGTGGAGATCAACACACCAATTTCAGTGTAGACAAGCTGTGTCAAAATGGATTCTATGGTGACATGGCTAAATAAAGCCCTGATGTTGGCCTGTCTGAACCATCTTAGATTTTGCTGCTCTAGACTCATCTAAGGACTTCCTAATGTGCTCTTCCGATTAACTAATAAGACCTACTCTATTTTGAAAAGGCTTCCTGATGTCATAGCAAATATTTGCTGATGTGCACTGATCCTAGAAAAGGGCAAAAAAACCCAAAGAGGAATTTATCTTGGTTGGACTTGCTGGACAGAGCTCACATGTGAAAAAGGAGTGCTGGAGGAGCATAGAGGCTCAGTCTAAAAGGCAGTGAGGCTGCGTGGTCTAGTCTTAAGTAAGAGTGGGATGCATTGTGAGCTTGGCACACTAACAGACTATCTCAACTAACTGTTTAAAAGCTGGGGGCAGCACAGATCCTGTGGATCTGTCACAGAGGGCAACTCTTGTTGAGAGCAGCAAGACTGACAGCCATAGTACTTCCCTTTTCATTCTCTAGGAAATTAAAGGGTGTGCTCTCACTTACCAATTTTGCTCTTATTGCAAGTAAGCTTACATTGCTGGAGATGAAGATGGATTTGAACCAAAAGGGGTAAGGATTTGAACCAAAAGTACTGGAGTCTTGGGAACAGATCAAAGTGTTGGCTACTTTCTGCCATGTTGCCTAATAAAGAAAGAGGAAAGCAAGCAAAAATAATTACTACTATCTCTTTTCAGTCTTAGCTCTATAATGCTAATAATATAACTTCATATTTGATTTTAGAACTTAATATTGACTTCTCTGGTATCCCAGTGGACATTTCAAGGGTTAATACAGAGATAATATGGTATGATGTTTAATTAATAAATGTACATCAATAGAACAACTTAAAATATGTTTGTGTGTCTTGATTGTGGCCCCATCTTAGGTGCCCACTAGAAACATTAAACATCAAGTGTCACTAAAAGTGACTCTTTTATTTTGTTAAAATGCATTTGTACTGTCTTGAGCTTTTATTCACTCTACTAGCCAAAGCTAATTGCTTTTAAATTTGAGCAAATACTTAAAAAATATATTTTGAAGTCTATCTCTACTTGCATCAAACTGAGAAAGCTTGAAGTGAGGCTATCTCACTCTGCTTACAGAGGTTAGGATATGTGCTTAATAAGACCTCTACACCCAAATCAGGATAATAACTTTCAATACTTTCTTGTAAGTCTTTGTTATAGAGGTGATTTGGCTAGTCAGGCAACCTAGAAACTAAATGTTCGGAAATAATTTTGACAGTCAGATATCTGAAAGTTGCCCTGGTCATACTTGTAGATTTTGCTTTCAAATGTGTACATTACTTGCAAAAGATGTACACAGAAAAGGTTCAGCTTTTCAGGTATGAAAAGTATATGGACAGGGCCATCTTGACCCATAAGCAAATGAGGCCCTCGCTCAGGGCATCATTTGCCTAGGGGTGGCTTGGGCTCTGCTCTCTCGCCATGCCTCCAGGCTGACCCACCACACCCCCAGGGTGGAACAGTCATCCCAGGGGAGGGGCAAAAGAGTGGAGCACAGCCTCTGGGCTGGCCCGCTCCATCTCTGGGCTGTCTGTTCCCCACCCTGGGGGTGCAGCAAGCTGGGCATGAGCGAAGGCCAGGTTCTGCCCCCTGCTGCCTCCCCTCCGCACACCGGGGGACACAAAATCAAAAGCCACCTTGTGGTGCCAAAGCCCCATGAGCCATCCCTGTATGTGGAATGCAACATTACAATCCGCAGGTTTATCAAAATTATAGCAAAAATACTACTACCATAGCACCATCTTTTGCCTTATCCAAAACCAATGCTGCAGCTATGATAGCAAATTGCTGGTACACTTAGCTGGAATATGAAAGATATTGACTTACAGTTAGGCCCAAGAATTAGAGAGCGCTTTCCCTTGGTAAATGATGTTGGACTGTTTTTAGTGCTGAAAGAGACCTAAGCATGGAAGTGGGCTTTACATTATATGTGAGTTTGGAATGTTGTGGGAAGGGCAAGTAACCACTGATTAGGAAAGTGATTCTCTCTAACTGGTGAGACCATGCCTGGAATACCATGTTCAGTTCTGTCACTTCAATATAAAAAAGATGCTGATAAATTAGAGGACATTTAAAGAAAACAAAATATAATTTTAAAAGACTAAACAATTTTCTAAGGAAAAATTTAAAGTGGCAATATATATAGTGCTTGGGCAGATGGCTAAGGGACAGATGATATTAAACATCAGTGTGAAAGATGTAATCATTAAGATGGAGATGAATTCCTGAGGGTGTTATAGGTGATATACCTATGATAAAGGGGATGCAATTAAGTAAAATCTGTTTCAGCTGAATATCAGTGATTCTTCCTGCTACTGTTATCTGTAAAACTGTGAAACAGACTTCCAAAGGAGTGATAAAAGACCTATTGCTTAGGCCATTTAAAACTGGATTGTACACAGGATTGGAAAAAGAAATCCTGCACTGGCACAATTATCAGCTAGATGATCTATAGAGAGTGATTTCTGAGATTCTCTCATATTAGTCATAAACTGATCACAAAATAGAAATATGAAGCATCTGCAATGCATGAGAGTATTATTCAAGAGCTGTGCAAGCAGAGGCATATGTCACGGGAAGGCACGGCCCCACTCCGATAGAGCCTAGAAAGAGCTGCAAGATGGCTAGGGGGGCAGAGCCAAGAGGGGGCTGTCAATCAGCCTGGAAGTGGAGGGGTGGGACAGGAAGTATAAAAAGAGAGGCAAGCAGCTCAGTTCAAGTGAGATCAGTGAAGGGGGGGGGCAGGTGGGATGCAGCTTGGTCCGACCCGACCCGACCCCACCCCACCCCACCCCACCCCGGGCCTGTTGAGGGCTGCCCATGGGCAGTGACTGGGGCCCACTGCCCAAGCCCTCGGCTGCCCCACACCCACAGGAGGAACTGCTAGTAGGGGGGCTGGTGAGTGGTCCTGAGTTGGCACCTGCTGGGGACCCTGACCCACCTTGTGCAACTTGGAAGAGCTGCCTCTGGCTGCTGAGGACCCCAAACCTCTGCCTGTCTCCTGTGGTGTGGAGGAGCTACCCTGGCCACTGAGGACCCCGTGCCTCTGCTCACTTCCTGCAACCTGGAGGAGTTACCCCTTGCAGAAGAACCAGAAGGACTCCCTGACTTACCACCACCCAATGAAATGGAGGGGTTTCCAATCTACCCCTGGGGGACTACTCTGAGGAGATGGATGATGAGGTATGGCTAGAGCTGGGGACCACGGGTTACCCAGAGGAGTGTGGGACTCCCCCCTCAGTGGGGAGCCACATCTCAGGGGCAGTGTGTTGTGTCCAGGACCCTGCTGACCCCTGCACTGAAGCCTCAGGTGCCTTGAGGTCAGTGTGTTACAGCCAGGACCCCACTGACCCCTGCACCAAAGCCCCAGGCCCTTTTGGGGACCTGAGCTGGGACACAGTGGAGTGGAGTGACCCCATGCCCCTGCTGATCCCTTCCCCTAACCTGAGCACCCTTGTGGTCTGTGAGCTCTGTGGTGATATTGTCCCTTCCTAGACACCCTAAAAGACATTAGTTGTGACTTTGCTTGTACCTTGCCAGGAGGCTAAAGACTTGGACCCAGCCCTACAGAGGGCTGAGGGTTATATGACTTTGCCCAGCCAAGGGGCCAGAGACTTGGTTGCCCTGCCCTATGCTGGGCTGGTGGCTGGGTAGCCTTGCCCAGAACAAGGAACTAAAGACTTGGAGGCCTTGCCCCTGAGCAGGGGCTGGAGACCCTGGCAGGCTGCCCCTCCCTCTCAGGAAGGTAAGGGACCCTGTTACAGCATATAACCAGCCTGCTTGTTAGTTTGTGATTCCTCTACTGCTTTTATGCTATGTTCCTTGGTGTTATGAGCATCAATTTCTAATCCTTCTCAGTTGATCCTTTCCAAACATGAATAGTGGAGATGCTGAACTTTTCCACTCTCTGCTTGCAGGATCTGCTTCTGGTGCCACTTCACCTAGCTGTTCTCAATAGATGCAAAAGTAGCATATACTGGTCTTCAAACTCACTACAAGAGAGTGAAAGAAGTACACCACATGCATACCTGCTCTAGTTATCTTCATGTGTCATCTTGGTTTGACTGATGACAACCACGTGGGCATAGGTATTAATAAAGAGCTACTAATATTCTTATTCAAGAAAAATGCAGCAAAGACTAAAACAATATAGGATATACTGACTGGACAAAATGAAAGGAATTGTTAAAAAAACATCACCAGATAAACATAGTCACTATACCTTGGGATTTTATAACATTGTCTAACACATAGTACACAAGTGTTTTCCTTACTTTTGGTGCCATGTACTTGTTTTTTTTTTCCCTTGGGATTTATCATAGTGATAATTTTTATCTCAAGGGGGTAAATTCTGATGGAATACATAAGTTGATTTAAGTTAGATTCCCTGTCACCAACACTCACTTCCACCTTCTTATACCCACTTGCTAATGTTTAAAGGAGGCAAAGGTGGAGTCACTCACTTAACAAGGAACTATTACTTTGGCTGTAACTTCTCTACATTCATGTATCTCATGTAGTCAGCAAGGGTTAAAGTAAGGGGGAATGCCCCAGAACACCATTCCAGGGCCCCCTATTTTTAGGGAGCCAGCTTTCTGGGCCCCCTAAATATAGGGGAATGCCCTGAAATGCTGTGTTCTGGGTGGGGCCCCCCCAAAATAGTGAGACATGCTGGAACACTGCATTCTGGGGGCCCCTAAAAATAGAAGGGCTCACTGGAACACAGTGTTCCCGCATGTTCCCCCTAGGCCAGTGGAAGGGAGGGGCTGTGGGCTCGGGCCAGCCCACCCACCCCGCCCTCCCTTCCCCGGACCCTGTGGCGGCTCCATCCCTTCCAGCCAGGGACGGGTGATATGTGTGGCCAGGCCCCAGCCATAGGCCTGGGCTCCTTCTTGCTGGCCGACTCACCAGCCAGCGCCACAGCCTCCTTCCCTCCACCCAGCTCTTCAGCCACCTTGGCCAGGAAAGGGGGCAGGGGGAGTTGGGGCAGTCAGACACCTGGTTGGCAAAGCATGGGGGCAGGGAGGGTGTGTGAGGAGGGGGGAGAAGGGGTTGGGACGGTGGGCTGGGGAGGGCTTGGGGGGACTGAAGAGGGTACAGTGAAGATGGTGAGCGGGGAGGGGGAGAGTTAGGAGAGCTGGAATGGGGCCAGAGAGCTTAGAGAGTGGGGATTGGGGCTGAGAAGGACATGGGGAAAGGGGTCTGAAGGGGGTAAGTGTTTGGGGTCAGTAGCTGGGGTGGGGGGGCAGGTGTTGGGAGCAGTAGCTGGGGGTTCAGGCATTTGGGGGGCAGTAGCTGGGGTGCATGACGGGGGCCTAGAACTGCAAGGGGGGCCTGGACCTGCATGAAGGGGCCCTGGAAATTTAGGAGGGTTCTAGGCCCCCCCAAATTATATTTTAACCCCTGGATATTGGGGGCAGTAGCTGGGGTGGGTGAAGGGACCACGCACCACCATAATGGGGTGCTGTCAATTTAGGAGGGTTCTGGGGCCCCCCAAATTATACTTTAACCCCCTGGTAGTTGGGAACCCATGGTCCTGTGTTACAGTTGGCCAATGGATGTCAGAGACTCTCAAAGGGGTGAGGAGTAGAAGGAGCTACTTGCTGTCCCTCATCAAGTGTTTCTCCTTCACTGCTGGGACTGATTTTCCTCTTTCACTGCCATCCCCTCCCACTGAGGGAACTGGGTGGTATTTCTCCATCATTTAAAATCTTTAAATCAAGACTAGATGACTTTCTAAAAGATGCATTATCACTCACACAAATAGGCTACAGCAGGGGCATTGCTGGTGCCAGGCTTACGGGCTCAAGCCCTGAATGTTGGCGCCAGAGCCACAGATCTTCTTCTGGGCCAGGGCACTCCTGGGCTACACAAGTGGTGATTGCTGGGCGAGACTCAATAGCTTATGTTAAACAGGAGGTCTGACTATATGAGCATAATCATCCATTTTATCCTTAAACTCTATTACTCTGCCATACTTGTTCCATTTATTATTATTAACAAACATTTTTTTCACTGAGATTTTTGTCTACGTGAATGTTTGGGGAATAGGCTGTTCTTCCTGCACGTGTCTGTATTGACATACAAACAAGGAAATTACTGTGAGAGCAAGAGAATTTGTCATTTTACTATTTCTCACGTGTTACTGCTCCTCCTGTCCTAAAAGGAATTCATTAAGTCAGAGTGTGGAAACCATGTCTTATGTCTCAGATATACAGCCTCATCACAAATAACTATTAGTGAATAGTCAGAGTGAACAGATCATGAATAACCCATGGGTTGAGAACTGTTCATATGTACTATTTGGTAAATATTTATCAATCATAATTTCACTGACAGCCAGGCCAGTTCAATATATTTATGTACTGGTGATAATTTGTTCCATTTCCATGGTGGTAAAGGTTCTCATTTAGAGTTTTGTCTGAGTTTTGGAAAAATACAATTATAACTGATTTAAAAAACACTGTAAGTATCTCTCTTTAGGATAAACAGTAGAATTCATTTTCAAGTGTCCCTTTCACATCTGTAAAGTATACATCTATAACTAATAAAAGATCCCAATGCCTTTCTTGGCAGCTTGCTACTTTTTAATGGACTCATTCAACCAGCCAAGATTATCTTTTACAAGCACACTTTCCCTTCGCATATTCAGGACATGGGGAGTTCAGTTTTGATTCACTTAGAGACGGGCAGTTCACAGACATCTAGCTTTAACTTTTTGCTCTTCATAGATCAGGCTTTTCTCCAGAATAATACACTGGCCCAAAGCTGAAGTAGGGGGAATATGCTGTATACAAGATCATACAGTTCTTGTATTTTTCTCTCTCTCAGCATATACTGGGGAAAGGTCAAATCAGGACAGGGATTCATAGCTGCTAGTGATTCTTCAGATTACATCCTTTTTTACCTATAGCTGTACATTTGTTTGGGGGTGAAATCCAATTCCCAGGAGATTCAATTGACTGTTCTATAAATGGATCAAAATTTGCCCTTGTAGAAACCAGCTGTGATTCTGAACTTTGCTGACCCCATCTCTTTTGCTTTATTAACAATATATTGGTTGTAAAAGGTCATTATGGTATGATTATCAAGTGAACCACAAGCAACTCCAGAGGTGGTGAGCCAGCTTCATTTTTCTTGGTGCAGAGTTGTTGGCTGTTTGCTATGACAATGTGGCCTGCTGCTCTTCAAGATAATTAACCTAAGGCAAGGGTTCTCAACCTTTTGAGGGTCACAACAGGGCTGAGAGAGTTCCCAGCAATGCACAACAGATTGAAGCTCCCCTATCACTGAGGCTGCCTCCACTTTCAGTGATGGAGTCAAGTGGTCTCCACCACTGAAAGAAAACAGCCTACAACGGCAGTTTCAGCAGCTGGGGCTAGCTCCAGTCTTCCCCCCCCCCCCCAAAAAGCATATGCAAGTGCATGCGAGTGCACGCACACTTTCAGCAAAATGCTGTTGCTGGCCCTTTATGGCAGTAGCAGATGATACCAAGCTGGGGGGAATGGGGAATATGCTGGAGGGCAGGGATGGGATTCAGAGACACCTAGACAAATTGGAGCTTTGGGCCAAATGAAATCTCCTGATGTTCAACAAGGACAAGTGCAAAATCCTACACTTAGTTTGGAAAAATCCCATTTACTGCTACAGGCTGGAGACTGACTGGCTAAGTAGCAGCACTATAAAAAAGGACCTGAGGGTTATGGTGGATGGGAAGCTGGATGTGAGTCAGCAATGTGCTCTTGTTGCCAAAAAGGCCAATGGCATATTGGGTTGCATCAGTACAAGTGTTACCAGCAGATTAAGGGATGTGATTATTCCACTCTATTCAGTGCTGGTGAGGCTACATGTGCAATATTGTGTCCAGTTTTGGGCTCCACACTACAGAAGGGATGTTGACAAATATGAAAGAGTCCAGCAGAGGGCAACGTAAATGACTAGGGGGTTGGGGCACATGACTTATGAGGAAAGACTGAAGGAACGAGGCTTATTTCATCTGTGGAAGAGAAGACTGAGGGGGGATTTGATAGCAACCTTCAACTGCTTGAAGGGTGTTCCAAAGATGAGGGAGCTAGGCTGCTCTCAAGAGTAACTGAGGACAGAACAAGGAGCAATGGTTTCTAGCTGCAGCTGCTGTGGTTGAGGTTGGATATTAGGAAAAGCTTTCTCACTAGGAGGGTGGTAAAGCATTAGAATGGGTTTTCTAGGGAGGTGGTGGAATCTCCATTTTTGGAAACGTTTAAAGCCTGGTTAGACAAAAAACCCTGGCTGGGATGATTTAGTGGGAGTGCTCCTGCTTTTAGCAGAGGTTGGACTAGATGACCTCATGAGGTCCCTTCCAACCCTATGTTCTATGATTCTATAAGTGGCCCTTGAGAGCTTTCATTAGCAGCACTTTGATCAAAATGCACTAGGGCAGTGGTTCCCAACCTTTTCTCTGCCGTGGCACACCTTGAGACCTTCAAATTTTTCAAGGCACACCACTATTAAAAAACTCATGAATATGCAAACTAACTTAAATTACTTATGAATATTCATGAACCATGGCACAGTGTTTCAGAAATGCTGCTGTGTGGGGTAGCAGGGTGGCAAAACAAGAGAGGTCAGGAGTCATGTGCAGTGGCAGGAGTGGCAAAAGCGGACAAGGGCAGCCATGTGAGGAATAGCAGCACATGGGTGGCAAGAGAGGAGAGGGGAAGGGAAAACAAGTGTGGCTTTGTGGGGCTGCAGGGGGAGCCTGGGGAGTGGGAAGGTAGGGCAGAGGAGCACTGTGCAGCACCCACTTACCCCTTCTCCACAGTGACTCCCTGCCAGCCAGGGAAAATCCTCACCCCACTGCTGCTCCCTCCCATCCCAGTGGGTCCAGTCCTCCTTTCCTCCAGACCTCTTCTGCCTGTGATGGACCCTCCAGCACCCAGCTACACCCTCCATACACAGCCACCCCACCCACCAGCTATACACATCCCCAATCAACCAGCCACACACCCTCTGCTACATATCCACTCCCACCCACCTCTGCTACTCACATATACACCTGCCCCACAAAACCCCCAGCAGCACTCCCCCCCCCCCCCAAGCCCTTACCTGGGCTGTTTGCAGGCTGGCTGGCTGACACAAGCTGCTCTGCCCTGCAGGGGGAGATTCACACTCTCCCAGCCTCCCCCAACTCTCTGCTGGCTGGGCTTAAGGTGGAGCCACCTGAATGGTGTGTTTGGGCTGCTCCTGCTATTTTTAGGGGGACCCCTGAAAGTCCCCGTTCTAGTACCTTCCTCTATTTTTAGGGAGTCAGAATGCTTCCTGCCTAAAAATAGGGAGCCCTGGAACTGTGTTCTGGTGCCTTCCCCCTTACTTTAGGCCCTTGCCTTTTTCCAGCCCTGCACAGCCCACATGGCTGGGCTGAGCAGGGAGACAACTTTAACTCCAGCTCTCAGGCATGCTTGTGGCACACTTTGGGTGTGCCTCGGCACACTGGTTGGGAACCACTGCACTAGGGGCCACTTTTTTGCTGCTGGCCCTTTAAAAGCTGCTGGAGCAGCAGCTTCAAAAGAGCCAGCAGTCACAGCAGGGATACTTTTCCACCATGACACACTCACCACTGTGCTGTGATGCAGCATTTGAGAACCACTGACCTAATGGACATCAGTGACTGTTGTATAAGTGAAATTGGAGAAAAGAGGGTCAGTTATAAGGAGGGACCTCATCTGTTGTGGCCTGAAGGGCTCAGAAATACAAGCTATAACACCTGTATCCAAACTGCAGCCCTCAACATGTAGCCTGGGACACTCATTGTAATTAAGAAAGATCTCCTTCTTGTAACTCTGCTTATCTGCCTACTTTCTCATTACTAATGAAATAATGGCAACACTCCTGCTTGTGTGCCCTGAGGGTTGCTGTAGTCCGCAAGCAGGCATTCCGTTGCTGGAAATCCTGTCCCACTATCTGGGTGAATCACTTAAAATGGTTGTTTTCAGATGTTTAAAGAATTTGCCTCAAACATACAATTATGGAAATAGGCAGGGTTTATCTGGTTTGGAACAGAATGGCTAATAATTTTATGTTCTTACTGGTCATGTAGGAAAATATATTATCAAATTTAATCTCCATTTTTCTTTTAATATGACCCGTCTTGGTTTGCAAGTGTAACTTTACAAGAGCTACATTTCAGTTAGTCCTATCATTTTTGTTTACTGCATAGGACATTACAGCTTGGCGAAATGCTCATTGATAGTTGTGGTGCAATTCCTTTGGCAAGTGAGTTTATCACCATTCAAACAGGCTCTTTTTCTGATGAAATAATATCCTTGGTTCAGGGCTGTTATCTATGGCCAGAAGTTAAAGTAAGCTGGAACACCCACAAATCTGACAGACCAGGGTTCTGGGGCCCAGATTCCAGAATCTAGAATAATCGGGCCCATACATGCATGAATGGACCCTGGCCAATGCAGGAAGGGGGCCTGGAGATTAGGAAGGTTCTTTATGTACTTTAATCACTGTCTACAACTTATACCCATCCAATCAAACATTACAGTAATGGGTTTTGTGAAGAGTCTGAGTGCTAGGGAATGTTTTCTAGCAACCAAGTACATTAGTTAAGTATTATGTGACCAATAAATAAAGTCATTTTACATTAAATATTGGAACTAACTAATAATAAGCGCTAATTTTTAATAGACCTCTAAACATAACTAAATAAACTACAGTATCACTGAATTTTCTTAGTTTGTGTCTGTTACCAGACTTTGAAACATATACTACCAGAGTAGTGTAACATGCAAGGTTTTTTAAATTTACCTTTTGCAAAGATATGACTGTCATCATGGTTTTCAGTTTTCCAGAATTACTTTGAGATTACAGATAATGACTTCTGCTGCAGATGACCCATTAGAAGATGAATTAATTGTGCTACCAACTAGTGGTGATACATACTTTATTTGACATGACCCAACTTATAGGATCTGAATGCATTAACACATTACAGCCAGTTCTAAGGTTGTAATTCAGAGAAAGCAATTAGGTGATGCCTGACTTGATCCAGGAGTTTGGGGAAAATATTTGTGGGAGGAAGGGATTCCCTTTTTTTTGAGCATGTGTAAGTTTTGGTAACAGTGCCATTTTAATAACATTTACTTTTCCTGTAAGTGACTGGTAGAATAGTAGTGTAGATTCAACATCACTTTAGTTACCATGGATTATTGTTGAAGTAAAAAATGTTTCGTGTATACCCAGTGGCATACCAAGGGTCTCCAGCACCCAGGGGCCAATCCTACATTTGCACCACCCTCCCTACCCCAGCACAGTGGCACAAGGCAGGGCAATTTTCCCTCTAATTTTTTGTAGGCTGTGTGCATAAAAATTTCTTTGTGTGCACAAAAAATTTCTTTGTATGTGCTAATATTAGCACTATTGAATTTTTTTAAGCACACATTATTTTGTTGTGTGTGCAGGTTTGACAACCTGTGTTTGCGTGCACATTTGCACAGCTTAGAGGGAAAAGTGGGCAGGAGGCATGTTGGTACCACCTCCAAGCTGCCCTGAGGATGTGGTTTATATCTTTGGGGGGAAGGAAGAGAATGGGTGCAAATTCAGGCTTTGCTCTGACTCTCCCCACCCCCTGCTCTTACCCAGTCCATGGTGCTCACTGCTCAGATGGGTGAGCTTTCCAGGGCCAGTTTTGTTCTGTATTTTTGTGAGGGAGGCAGTGTTAATATAGATGGTTTCTACTGGTAAGAAAGTGCTTGTCCTGCTTTTGATCTGTTGTTTTAAGATGCAAAGTCACATCTAACGATTCAGGAAATGCTTTTCCCCTCTCTTTCTGCTAGGCAGCTGTGGCCATTTCAGAGACTGAGGAACAGGAGGGTGGTCTCAGCCCCCAGCTCTGTCCCTCCACTCCAGCTTCTTCAGAGCTGGTGGTAGCTTCAGCCCAGCAGCAGAAAACTTGGGGGAACCCCCCCGAGCATGTTCTATCCAGCCCATAGCCCGCCCACCCCTCACCCCCAGTTCCAGGAGTCCCCTCCTGGCTCTCACTCTCCTTTACTTACTATATTGCAGTGCTGAAAGAATTTCCTATCCCAGAGAGGTAGGTCAGGAAACATGGAAGTCCTGGCTGCACCTAAGCTGGGGTAGGGCCCCCTATGTGCAGCTCAAGTGCTGGGGGATGGGTTACAGCCTGCCCTTCCAACTCTTTTTGGGCTGGAAGCAGCTCTTCTGCCTTAGTCCCTTCAGCGAGAAGCCTATAGGGGCAGCCCCCTGGTGATTTAAAAATCTGACTGGAATCAACATCAACTTGACTTTGCCAAAGGGGAGGCTGATCTCTAGAGATGGCACATTGAGAGTCTCTGGCTGTTGGGGGGAGGAGGCAGTTCTATGGGACTCTTGGTGGGTGGGAGGAGTTGGAGGAATCAGGAGGATGCTGGCCTGACACTCACCAGCTCACATTCCAAAGGAGCAGGCGTGTTAGTCTAGTACAGGCCTCCTTGTTTGTTTTACAGGCTCACATTGAGATGTTTATAGAGTGCTCACCACTCATGCAGGTGACTGAGCTGCAGGGCCAGTGGAGAGCATGGGGTTGGGGTGGAGGGCTTAAGATGGGGAGATGTGCTACTCCGTTCTCTCTCTTTATTTCCAGGCAGCAGTGGACGTTCCCAGTGTGTGCCATGCCACAAGCAGTAACAGGAGAGCTTAGCTAGGGCTGCTGGGATGCCTGCCCCTTCACCCTGGCTTCTTCACTGCTGCTAGAGGCAGGTTGCTCAGTTTCACTGCCTCACCCTCTGCAGCTGCCATAGGAGTTGGGGGCAGCAGCAGCTCCCACCACAACAGGTTACATCTATTCTAGCCCTTAGCCTGTGCCCCCACAAGCCCTCTTCCCACCTTCCCTTACTGACAACAGTACAATTCTGAGAGAATGGGAATCCCTTTGGGTGTGTTCTCACAGCCCTCTTATTTCGAAACAACAGAGGTTGTTTCGAAATGAGATTTTGGCTGTTCACACGACGCACGGTTGTTTCGAAACAACGATTCCCGTTGTTTCGAAACA
>ML683444.1:77666-96142 GCA_007922195.1 Podocnemis expansa | reverse complement strand
ATAAATAAATTTGTTAATCGTTAGAAGTTCCACCCAATTCCTATTTTTTCTCCAGAGAGATCGCATGCCAATGATCATAATGAGTTTATTCCAATACTGTCCCAACCCTGTGAGATCCCCTCAGCCACACTTCACACCCATTGCCTTCCTTGGGGCTGGATTGGGCCTTCTGACTCCTGTAGGCTTCCACACGGTACTTGCAAGGTCAGACCCCCTTGCCTGAATCTGTGCAGGGCTGAGCATCCTCAGCTCCCCCTGAAGCTGGCAGGATTTACTGGCACTCAGTACCTTTGGGGATCACACTTACATAATGGAAATACTTATAAAAAGGAAGAGTCTCTGAATTGGAGGCCAGCGTTTTTTCTTTTGCCAGGATCTTCTAGGGATGGGGATGGGCGTTGGGGGTATGGTGAGTAAAGTTAGGGGGAGTGTTATTGTTACCTGGTACTCAACCTGTGTGAGGAGCTGCTCTAATTTACTCCAGATAGCTGTGGTCCCTGAGAGTTGGTGACATGCTCTGTCTCAGTGTTATACCAAAAAGGGCACCCAGGAGAGCACCCCCTAGTAAAAAGAAAAGACTAGCAGGATCTTATGCAGGGGGACAAGGCAATATGCCACATTTATTGTAAATAAGTAAGGATAGCAAAAAGCACACACACACACACACACACACACACACACACACACAAAGTTCTGCAAGCTGGTGTGATGTAATTACCAGTCCTTTCATGTGTTGCTTGAGCCAGCCTAGTGGCCAACTAGGCTGGGCACAAGGAGGGAGCCAGGCCTCTGTCGGTCATGATCCGATGCTCCAAGATGTCAGTTGCAGAATGAGACCCCAAAGTTTTCATGCTCTCACCCATCTTTTATACTTGCAGGCCTTCATGTAAGTCTATGGGATTTGCTGTGTCATGTAGCCTCAGGGTTCCTGGGAGATCATTGGTCACCAGTCACTTGCAGACTTGATTGTATTTTATTCTTTTCTTTCTGGGGTGGCTCCTTCTGTCTGCTTTAATGAGATGTCTGCATTGTTCAGCTAGTTAGATGGTACTTATGGTTCATCAGGACAGGCTGGCAGTTGAGACTTGCCTTTTCACACACACGCCCTTCATTCACACACCTTGTTCACACATTTAAAAGAACATATACAGCATATGCCTAAACCAGATTTCATCAAGTATCCAAAATGAAGTACATTGTTTAAGCAGAAAGTCCAAACTGACAATATGGAGTCTTGCTGGACATTGGTCACAATGTCCATTATACAGGGTTACAGTTATCTGTCTGGGCTCCACATCAGCCCACCCTCTCCCAACCCCTCCCATCCAAGACATGCCGCCTGCACCAGGACGGAGGGAGGTTGGCACAGACTCAAGTCATGCTGCCCTAACCCAGCTGAGCACTCTCTACAGCAGGGAAATTCTTTTATGGCCAGGGCCTGCATTCATCCAAGTCTGCTCCTTCCCAGCACAGAGTGACCAGAGCAGAAGAGAGAACATAGTCACTAAGGACCCCATTCTCACAGCTGGGGTTTGGAGGCAGAGCGCCCCCCCACCATTGCCTGCCGGGCGCCGAGGTCAAAGGTTGGAGGCCTCTTGGAGGGAGGGAAAGGCAGACCCCGGATCACAGAAGAGCGTCCCGGGGGGGGGGGGGGGGGGGCGCAAAACCACCAACTTCTGTTAACAGCCGAACACGCCAATTGGGTACGCCCTGCCCCAGGGCTGTGGCCTGGGAAGAACACCGGCCTTCCTGGCAGCAGCCAAACTGAGACGGTGCAGTGATTGGTTGCCCGCCGATGGGAGCTGGGGCCTCTCTCCCAATCTGCCTCCCGGCAAGTCCACCGAGCGAGGCCCTGGGAGTGTGCTGGGCCCATGGTCGTAAGCTGGCAGGCAGGCTCAAAGCCCTCCTCCGCTAGTGCTGGTCCCCATTTTGTGTCATGGCCCTTCGATCAAGGCGGGGACAGGGAGAGAGGTAAGCGCTGAGGGAGGAGGCAACTGCGCCTGTGGCTGCTCCCGGAGAACCCCGGCGCATTTCCCCGGATGGCTGGAAAGCGGGGCGAGGTCTGTGGGAGGCTGGTGCCTCGCACGGCCTCCTAGTGAGGCCATCCTCCCTGCCAAGGTGGCGGGAGGTGGGTGGGCCACGCCGCACGGTGCGTGCAAGTGTCTTTGCCGGCGGAGGCTAGGGCCGACGGCACAGTTGCTGGGCCGGGGGGAGCCTCCTCTTCTCCCTTCCTTCCGTCTCCAGGCTCCCGGCTGGACCGGTTGCCCGAAAGGGCCTGCGCCGGGAGGCAGGGGCGAGGCACGCACGGTCAGCTTGCACCACCGCATTCCCTGCTCTTCCCGAGGGGCTGAACTGCTGGCTGCTGTCCAGCATGCGTTTCTACCCCGCATTCCACTGCGGGATGACCTGCTGGCCCATTGTGCAGCTGGGTGCGGTCGCCCCTTTGTAAGCCTGGGCTCAGTGGCGCTGGGCGGGCTGGTTCTGGGGCTGGGGGGGGGGCAAACGGTCCACCCTCAGAGCCGTGAGTTCCCGCACTTCAGAGGCCACCCGTGAGGACGTCAGGGAGCTGGACTAAGGAGGTGCTCTGATGGTGGAGCTCAGGAAAGTCCATCTGGCCAGCAGGTCAACCCACTTTCCCCAATGGGTTGACCTGGTGGCCCGTTCGGCAGTCTGGCGCAGTTTTCCCTTCTCACTCCCAGGCTTAATGGTCAGGTGACGGGGGGGGCTGGTCCGGGGATGGGTGTAACCGTCCGCAGGAGTGCCACTGGGGCCCGGGCTTCACCATCGATGCCGAGCAGCACAGGGGCCCGGGCATATGAGGCGCTCCGCTGGTGGAGCTCCTTGCTGGAGGCCTCCAGCGCCACGTGACAGGGAAGCCGGGGGGGACGGCGGGCAAGCAGGCGTGGCCACGGAGCAGGGAGCCGGGGCACTCACCTCGTCCTCTCTTTGCTCCGGGTGGCTCTGCACCGGGCCACCCCGCCGGGAGGGTCTGGGGCCACGGCCCGGGTTCAGGCAGTCTGGCGATGCTACTCCGGTAGGGCGCCATGCAGGCGAAGGTCTTCGCGCCAGCAGCCTACGTGAGGCCCACAGTCCCCTTTCCACCAGGTCGAGCCATGGAACCCAACGGGCCTGGCTGGGTGGGCGTCCAGGGCGGGGGCACCAGGGGCCGAGGAGAGCCACGCCCACTGAGCCGCACGCCAGGCTGGGCTCGTGCTGCTGCCCCAGGCCTCCTGGGATAGGCTTCCTGAATGTGCTAAAATCAGGGCGAGCTGCGAAAGCAGGGGCCAGACCCGCCCCCCCCCCCCAAACCCCCAAACGGCCACTGCTTAAACCCGTCTCCCGGTCAGTAACAAACCATGCTTCTGATTCCCCACTCAGGTCATCCCCAAGCATAACGACAGCCCCCTTGATTGCACATCACCTCCTCCGCTCCCCACCTAGCCACAGGGGCCTCCTGAAGAAATAGGTTCTCCGGACTCCAAAGGGCAGCCACAACCATATCGCTTCGCATCTTACCGAAAATGGCCAGTCATCAGTAATGACCCCTAAAGGTTTAACACGAAAAAGCAAAGGAGAGCTGTTAAGGGGTCAAAGTGAATCACATACCTGCAAATGATTCAGAGTCCATCGGAAGCAAGTCCTCAAAGAATCTGGAGTGTGCAGGTCAGCCCAGTTCTTGGGGGATACACCCAGCACCCGGGTGGGCCTCAGCCCTTTGTTCAGCGCAGCAGCCTACTTCCAGAGGATGGTGTTGATTGCAGGTTGCAGACTGATGACCGAAGACAAAAATGGAGATGGGTCCACTGCCTTTCTCACCTTTGGCTTTCCCCGTGCTCTCAGAGTCCTTGCCAAATCAAAAGGGAGCCGAGGCACATGCTCACTCCGGGCGACTCACCCAACGGCTTTCTTCCTAGGCCCACCGTAGCTGGCAGCTCTCTTTATGGGCCATTGAGAGGACAAATGTGTTGCAGAAACTGAGTCTGGAATTGCCTGACAGTCAAATCACTTGAACCATAAACAGAGCAAAGCTCTTCCTAATTGCTCCTGCCGAGTTGACACCGACATGCAAACCATATCAGAGTTCCCAGCAGATGCAAACCTTTCGGTTGGTACCAAACACGGCTTATCACGTATGGATTGTGGCAAAGGTGACATATTAATCAGGAGAAAACTGACGCAGCCCCCTAGACCCAGACAGCATCACAGAGACGCCCTCCTTTCCTCCGACGGCTGACTGACGGCGACGACCGGCCGGCAAAGTGAGCGCTCCCCCTTCTTTCGAGCTACGCTGCCACCGCCTGCGGCTGGGATGCTCGGCTCTCTGTCCTCGCAGGCCTTCCGTCAGCAGGGGGCGGATTGGCAACTCAAAAGGCAGCCCCCTTTCGGCAAGGCTCTGCCAAAAAGGAGGGAGGGAGGAGAAGGGCACAATCCCACCGCTGGAGAATGCGGGCATCGATCCCACTGCCTCTCGCATGCGAAGTGAGTGCTCTGCTGCTTGAGCTAATTCCCCTGGGGGTATACCAGCTCAGCTCAGCTCAGCTCGGCCCAGCCTGGCCCGGCCTTGCCCTGCCCTGCCCTCAGCCACCCGCATTGCTGCCAAGGTCACGGCATCTCGGCGCCATCCAGTGCCCCCTTCCCAAAAGGGGCTGTCTGGTCGAGGCCACTCCTTCCCGGGGGCCTGCTAGCTCAGCTGGTCAGCGCGTGGTGCTAATGACGCCACGGTCGTGGGTTCGAGCCCCATGCAGGCCACTCATCCTGCCAGGCCGCTCCACTCCCTTCACCTCTTTCTTTCGCTCACCCTTGCAAAGGAGGGAGCCAGGCGGAGTGCAGCTACTGGCCCGCGGGAGCTCTCAGCATGGCCTGTTTCCAGAAAGAGCGTTTGGGCGGTCGGCCCAGCCGGGATGGCTTGATGCTGCTGGCCTGCTACCTCTGCCACGGCTTTTTGCGGTCCAGTCCAAGAAACAGAGGAAGGCGTGGTAGTCAGCACCCCCACCGCGGGGAGGAAGAGGCTGTGCTGGCATCACCCCAGCGCTATCCTGGAGGCCTGTTCTTCCAGTGCCTGTGCCCCACTCAGCTGGAAAGGTGCAGATGGAGCCCTCTCCCATAGGGCACCGCCCATCAAAGGCTGCTTTCTCTTCCTCCCATGACCTCTCCAGCGCTTTAAGCCTCAGAGGAGCCTGCCCTGCCACACAGGGAAGGTGTGGGCACGGCTCTCCACCTCCACCTTGAGCGTTAGTGCTTCCCATCTGCTCCCATAGGCCCAGCATTCCTGCGTTGAGTCCCTTCTCTGAGTTTTGGATAGCTGAACACCGAGGAGCCCTCCTTTCCTTGGCACCCAGTCTCTGCTGATGAGACTTTTCCTTCCAGGAGTCTGGGTCTCTCGCCTTCGCCCGTGGACCATCCTCCTGCAATGCTCAGGTCAGCCTTCGGCCAAGAGTAGGATGACTTTTTGGGCCAGGACGTCATCTGGAGTAGCATTGGGAAAGTCATGCCTCGCACATCCTCACTGGCCTCAGAAGATCACTGTGGTCACACGCCGTGCAAAGGGATGAGTTTTCCCTCTTTGGGAAAACAGGCACCAGGAGGGTCCTCAGAGACAACGGGCAAACTGATGCCTCAGCCTGACTTCAGCAAAATGAACTGGATCCCCGTCTGCATAATCGGCTGGTCTTTGGCAAGGCCGAGACCTGGAGGGAGAGCTCTGCCTGGTGGGGGAAGTTATGGAACCCATGAAGCAAAAAAGTCCATTTTACTGAGGATGGGATAAGCAAGAAAGATCCACCCCAAAAGAGTGGAGGGGAGGAAAAGAACAAAATACAAGATGAAAGTCATGTCTTATCACCGGCTATTTACAAAGATCACCCAGGAGCTCTGAGAAAGCAAGAAACAGGAAGTTCCATAGATTAACTTGAAAATTAGCAAATATAAAAGATGGGTAGAAAGATGAAAACTTACCTAGTATCTATCTGTGGGAGAATGGGCAAGCAACACTAATTGTCACCTAGTCATCCTGGGATGGGCAGGGGTAATTCAAACATCAAGAGATTAGTTTAAAAACATAGTATAATCTTTGGTGAAATGGAAAAAAAAAAACCCCAAAAAAGACATTTTTGCCATTCTTTTGATTTTTGATCACTTGAAACTGGCAATACTGTACAAGTTAATACCATATACTTCACTCACTGAACTGTCAAACCATATACTTTACTCAAGGAATTCGTTTCCCTAACTGTATTCTTCCTGCTAGTGGTGTCCTGCTAGTGTAGGGCCAGGCTTCTGTAGCCACAGTGATAGATAAAATGAATTGAATATACCTTTAAAGCATCTGCTAGGCAACACTGTATCTGTTCTTTAACATCGTAACTGAACTAACTCAGTTTAATAGACATTATAACCAATGTCCAACAAAGCTGGAAGTTGTGAATTTAGAACTCCATTTTGTATTCTTGATAAAACTTGTTTCAGGTGTATACTCTGGAATTTCATTTAAATGTGTGACCAAGATGTGTGAATGAAGGGTGTGTGTGATCGAATCAGTCAACACCAGCCTGTCCTGATGAAATTCAAGTGCTACCTGAATGGCTAAGCCATGCAAACAACTCTCACAAAAGCAAGGATCCACCCCCAGAAAGAAAAGAACAAAACACAAAGCAGAAGTCATGTCACAGAATCATAGAGTTGGAAGGGACCTCATAGGTCATCTAGTCCAACCCCCTGCCAGAGGCAGGACCACTCCCACTAAACCATCCCAGTCATGGTTTTGTCCAGCCGGGCCTTAAACACCTCCAGAGATGGAGACTCCACCACCTCCCTCAGCAGCTCATTCCAAGGCTTCACCGTTCTCCTAATAAAATTTTTTTTTCTGATATCCAGCCTCGATCTCCCTAATCGCAGCTTGAGACCATTGCTCCTCATTTTGTCCGCTGTTATTACCAAGAACAGTCGAGCTCCATCTTCCTTAGAGCATCCCTTCAAGTAGTTGAAGGTTGCTATCAAATCCCCCCTCAATCTTCTCTTCTGCAGACTAAATAAGCCGAATGCTTTCAGTCTTTCCTCATGTCTGTAAATGGCTGGTGATCAATGATCACACAGGATCCCTGGCCAGGCCTGCCCACTGCACCCGAGCCTTGCCATTGGGCTAGGTGGAGGGGATCCCGGCCAGACCTGCCCACTGGCCTGGAGAGCAGGGGTTTTACCCCAGGCCATACCTGCTCTCCAGCCCACTGGCCCTGGGGGCAAGGGTTTGACACAGGGCCAGATCGGCCCACCAGCCCACTGGCCTGGGGTTTGACCCCTGCTCAGGCCCTCCTGCTGCCTGGGCTAGGGGGAGGTGACTCCTGGGTTTGCTGCCTGGGCTTGGTGGGGGCCGCACAAACCCTGGCTCCACCTGCTCCTGAGCATTGCTGCCTGGACTTGGGAGGTGACCCCTAACCCAGCCTGCCCTCTTGGGCTTGCGGAGGTGTGGGGGGTTGACCCCTGCCCAGGCCTGTGACCCTCACCTTGCCACCTAGGCTGGTGGTGGGGGTAAACAACCCCTGGTCCAGCCTGCCCATTGGCCTGCTGGTATTGACACGTCGGCTTGGGGGATGTGGTGCGGATGACGCCTGGCTCAGCCTGACCCCTGCCCTTGCTGCCTGGGCTTGTGGTGGACAACCTCAGGCCCATGTACCCCCCCAGCCCTGCCACCTTAGCTTTGGACAGGAATGGCCGCTGCTTGGGTCTGCCCCTTGGGGCTCACACCTAAGCATAGGGGAGGAGGGGGAAACTCTGGCCCTGACCTTGCCACCCGGGCTTAGGGGAAGTGACTCATGACACAGCCTGCCTGCTGGCTCCCCAGCCTTGCAACCTGGGTTTGTCAGGTGACCACTAGTCAAGTTTCCCCTCAGCCTCATTGCCTGGGCTTATGGGGAGGAAGACCCCTGGCCTGGCCTGCCGACCCAGCCTGACCACCTGGGCTTGGGGGAGGTGACGAATGGCCCAGTCTGACTGTTGCCCCCGCCAGCCTTTCTGCCTGGGCTAGGCGGAGATAACCCCTGGCCCAGCCTGACCCCTGGCCTCACTGTCTGGGCTGGGGGGGATGGGGAGGGTCAATCCTGGGCCTGGCCTGCCTGCCATCCTCTTGCCTGGCCAGCAGCATAATCTGGAGCCGAGAGGGGCATAATTCCTTAGCTACCTCTCCCCCACTAGCCCAATGTGACTTGGGGCCCAGGGAGAGTCCTGGATCCCCAGCCCCCCCCTCCCTGACAGCCTCCAGCCTGGCCACTGGCCTGACAAAAGTCCCAGGTGGGCCTGATCCCTGGCCACCTGCCCCACATTGGTCTGGCGAGATCCATGGCCCATGGGGAGTCCTGCATCCACAGACCTATCCCTGACCTAGCTGCTGGCCTGACCCAGGGTCCCCAGGGGATGGGGGAGGCAGATCCGCAGCCAACTCCCCCCCTTGGCTCAGGCTCAGCCTTCGACTAGCCCCCCCCCCCCAGTACTTACCTGGCTGTGTGTTTCCTTGGCTGGTGCTACCAGCATCTGCTGGAGGAGGAAGGAGTTATACCTTCCTCTCCCCTCCAGTTAATGGCCCAGCAGCATGCTCCAGGGGGGAGGGGTGGCAGGCTACTCACTAGCAGAGCAGCCTTTGAGTGAGCCTGTGTCTGCCAGGGGTGGGGGGGAACATTGGGGGCTCGCTGTGGGAGTGCAGGAGCTCATGCAGGTCCCCAGCATGGGTCGGAGGGGCAGCGGTGCAGGCCCTGTGGGGCCCCCCAAAGCGTGGGGCCCAGGGCTGCTGCCCCACTTGTCCTACCCTAAGGATGGCTCAGAGGGTCACCAATACCCAATTTCTAGGGCTCAGTGTGAAACTAATCTGATTAATATAAATACTCACACCCTTTCCCAAATTGTAGGGCTCTGGGTATATACTACTGTGACTTTGCAGGCTCTTTTACCATTAAGAAAGTCTGACACATTAACAACCTTAACCATTATTAATTAATAGTTACCAAACATAGCACGCCTGCTAAGCATACAAGGCCATGCTCACCAATCTGGATCAGGCAGGCTCACTTTCCATGTTGGCCAAGCAAAGTCGGTCTCATCTGGATTCTGGTTGCTGCACATCATGGTCATGCAGAGGATTCTAGCAGCAATGATTTTGGGTGGTGGTTTGGAGCTTGATTCCTCCTCCTTCAGGTCTTTCCTTCATATTCTTCTTATTACTCTTTTCCCTCTTCTAGCTAGTCTCCGTCTTGCATCCTTGTTTGCACAGCGGAATTTGGGTCCTGCTTAACTATACCTTAACCAATCATATTCCAAAATAATTTTTTGACCAATCATGCCAGATCACCTGAACTGAATTAAATATTTCACACCTAGTTATGAAACACTCAAAGAACCCGACAGAAATCATTAAAATAAACTTTAGAGAACAGGGTACCCTAAAGATAAAATCATGTATAGATTTTACAACCACTGCTGTTGATAAGTGATTCTGTAAGAGCCCAAAGCCCTTGCGCTTCCCAAGTCGGCCCAAGTGGCCCCAAGACACACAGAGGCAGAGGAGGTCACATAAGCATATGCTTTTATTTACCTACCAGATCTGGTGGAGCAGTTTCCCTAAGGAAGCTGGCTCCCCAAGAGTAACAATAACATGAGTTATATAGTACAGTTTAGGAGAAGGGGGTGAGGGCTGGCACAGAGCCAATTACAGTCTGGATTTCGGGTTGTTTACCTTACATGGCATGTCACCCCACCTGGGCTAAGTGTGAGCTGTTTCCTTATATGGGGCATTACCTCATCTGTTGATCCATGGCCCAGGTGACTGACCTCAGGGAGGGGGACAGGTGAGACGTGACCACCCTGGATCCCTGAAATGGTGTCTTAAGGCCCAAAATGGAGTTTGCAGATTCATGTCATCCCCGTTCCAGACAGAAGGCTGTCACACAAAGTTATTTTTACACCTTTTAAGAGCTGTTTCTTTGTTGGTGATAGGCACTATTAGCACAATAATACCTTCTTCACAACCAAATACTGAATTGCCTTGACATAACTTCAGGCGTGTGAAGAAGTGACCCATGCTACTTAGCTTATGGCTGGTGGCTCTTAAACCAGCTGCTACTGCTTACCTAAGGACACCAAGGCCTCAGACCTTCCGCATCCCTTCCATTAGCACTATGCTACAGTAGCACCCAGAGGCCCAAGCTGAGAGCTGCAGTCACAGCTTCCATGTGAAAGCACCCGGAGGGGCCATGATTTACCTTAAGTTAGAGGGTCTGTTCATACCAGGACTGGGAACAGAGCCCAAGACACCTGACAGTCACTGCTGGTCCAATCCTTTACCACATCAGTGTGGCTCTTTCCTTCAGGAGTTGATATGGGAAGCTGCTGTGCAAGGCTGGGCCCAGGAGTTTGCTCAGACTGTGATTAGGTCTGTGCACGTTCTTCAAGGCCACTGGTGGAAGGAGTTTTCCAGAGCTGGGCCCATGTGATTAGGAAGGCTCCATCCCCAATTCAGCTGATGAGCACCATCAAGCGCAACTGCCAGCACTGCTGAACTATACACTACCACGCCCAGGCTCAGTCAAGGAGATTTATCCCTTTATAAGAAAGATTAAGAAAGAAACAGACCAGTCTTAATACATGATCCACAAGCTTCAGGGCCATCCTGCCAGGGGTCTTTGGCACTCCAACTTCTGGCAATTTCTTTACCTCCACCAGCTCTGTTCTCTATTTGGGGCTGCAGCCAAAGGGTTTCTTCCTTGAGACCCTGGCCTTCTTGCTCAGAGACCACCACAGAAGTTAGTTTCAGTCTTGTCTAGTATTGCTCCCTAGAGCTCAGTCTATCATTCCTCCAGCTGCTTACTAGCAGTCCTTTATACAATCAGGCATAGCTGGCCTCTAAGCTGTGCATGTGTGCATGTGCATACAGGTCATTAAACCCCTGCACACAACAAAAAAAAGTATGCACAAAAAATTTCAACAGTGCTAATACTGGCAGATGCACTAGTTTTTTGTGCATGCAAAAATTTTTTATGCACACAAAGAAATTTTTTGTGCACACAGCCTACGAAAAACTATAGGGAATAGGCTCCTCCTTAACCACCTGAACTAGGTAGACGTGTTCCCAGGGGTGCTGGCCAGGGTTACCAGATACCAAAGAATAGAAAGGAAGACAGAGAAGTAGAAAAAGGGAGACACTGGAGAATGCATGGAGAAAATGTAGCGTTAATATAACTGTCACTCATTACCATGTTATGTCATGGAAAATGGGTAATGATTAATGAATGCCTGCCCCCTCACCTACTGCCCCCCAAACGCCTGCCCTCCATCAGATTCCTCTTTCCCCACGTCCCCATCCCATGTCCTTATTCCTGCCCTCCTAACCCCCATGCCCCAGATCTCCATTTTCACTTCCCATTCCACACCTCCCCAGCCCACCATCCTGACCCCTTCCTCCCATCCCCCCATGCCCTTTCCCCAGCTGCCCACCTATCTCCAAACCCCTTCCCAGGCCTCCTTACTGGTGGGGAGGAAGAGGCCTGCGGGGACTCACAGCCACACTGGGAGGCTACAACTATGACATTGGCTGGTTGACCAGTAAAAGAGGGCACGCACTGCTCAGGCATGGAAGGGGTGCAGCCCCAGCAGTTGTCAGCAAAAGGGGAGAGGGTTGGCTGGGCTTGCTCCAGCCTGCCGTCCCTTGCGCCGGTATTGGTGGGATGCACCAGAATGTTGCCTTGCAGAGAGTTCTTCTGTTTTTGGGGGGATTCTGGCATACTTGAACCCATGCCAGTAAAAAGCCAGACAAAATCATTTATTTTTAAAATACCTACTTCATGGAGGATGTGAAGGTAAAAGGACATGTCCTCCTTTTGCTGGATGTCTGGTAACCCTAGTGCTGGCTAATGTTCTCTCTAAGCTGAAGCAGCAGCCATACAAAAGGGAAGTGGCTCCGTGGGGGTCAGGGACCTGGCAAGGAACTTACTCAGCTGCATCATCAGCTTAGAGCTGTGTTTCCTAACCGGTGTGCCAGGAGTAGGGTTACCAGATACCAAAGCTTGGAAGGAGGACAGGGAAGTACAAAAAGGAGGAGATTGGAAGACACCACTGGGCCTTCCAGCCTACTTTAACCCTTGTAAGTAAAAATCCAGACAAAATGATGTATTTTAAAATGCCTGCCAGGTGGAGGACATGTCCTCCTTTTGCCTGCCATCTAGGAACCCTACCCAAGAGCCACTCAGGCATTTCCCTAACACCCCACCCCCAATTTCCTAACACCCCACTTGTCAGCTAGTAGCCACGTTAGACCGAATTAGGGAGCACCCCAAACCTTCCCCAACCCCCTCCTTAGTTTGAAGTGCTGAGGAGAAGAGGGGAGCCAGAGGCTGGCCTCTCACCCCTCTTGTCCAGGAGCCACATGAAGGCGAAGCAGAGCAGGAAGCCAATGGGGCCCCAGAGGATGAGCAGGGCGATGTCCCAGCTGGAGAAGCTGAAGGCACAGTGGGCGGAGACCTGGATGGGCCCCCAGCTGTTCCACACCAGCCCCTGCGCAAAACCCAGTGGCGAGAAGAGGGACAGCACCAGACGCCGCCATCTGTATACCCGCCCGGGACCAGGACTGGGACCTGAACCCAGGCCGCGCCACTGCTAGGCCGCCGCCAGAGGCAGCAAGGCCCGTCGCTCTGCCGCTGCCGCCCCTGCTCTAGTCCAGCCCCATCAGTAGCCGGGCGGCCTGTGCTCTGGGCAGCTGCTGCCGGGGCCACGTGGCAGACGCCCAACCCGCATGCACCGCCCCGCCCCATGGCCTCACCTGTGAGACCAACTCCTGTGAGACCGACTGGGTGGCCACCCCCCTTCTCAACTCCTGGGGAGGACACTGATCCCCTCCCTCACTAGGGTTATCAGCTGCCAGGCATGTCCTCCTTCATAGGGCTACCAGATACCAAAGCCTGGAAAGGAGGACAGGGAAATACGAAAAAGAGGACATTGGAGGACATGTGAAGAAAATGTAATAATCTTTTGTTTTTAGGGGGCCCTGGCATGCCTTCCCCTAAAAATAAGGCATTCTGTGTGTAGAGAAAATTTGATATGCAGCCTAGTGAAATGAAGCTAAGCTAAATATGAAACCAAGCAAGGCCAAGCAACTCAAGCGAAGCATGCAGCTATTTTAGTTTAGGCAGGGCCGCGTTAGCAACTGTAGCCCAAAGTGAAGCCATAATGGAAAGCCAAAACTAGAATAACAAGAAAACTCCTACATTAAAAGCTTTAGATATAATAAACGCAAACACCTGGTATAACCGCATAGCAACCCACTCCTCATTTAGGCTTTTCACCTGCCTTTACATGAAGCGTAAAGGGTCTTAGTTTTCCCATAATAAGGCCATAGTTTCTATCCCTCCCCCATGGCCTGACACTGTGTAATCGCTTCATAGATACATTGTTAACCAATAAGCTGTAGTTTTTCTGTGTTTAACCATTTTTGGAAACCTTGAATGTAATTCAATAGACTTGTGTATTGTAATAAATACAAGAGGAAAACGGTCCTTGGGGGCCGGCTGCACCTAGTAGCTCTGGGTGCTAATAAACTTGTAATTCTCCTCCTGCTGTCTGCATCTTTAATTGACCAGAACAGAGAACGAACCTCTTTCTCTCCTGACATGTGACATTCCAGCCTACTTTAATCCCTATAAGTAAAAAGCCAGACACAATCATGTATTTTAAAATGCCTGCCAGATGGAGGATGTGAAAGTAAAAAGGTGGACATGAAGGTAGAAAGGAAAACATGTCCTCCTTTCGCCTGACACCTGGTAACCCTAGCCAAGAGGTCTGAGCAGGTGTGCCAATTTTTTTTTTTAAACTACTCAAAGAGCTCTGGATTGGCTCATGAAAGTTCATGAGTTCATTTGAAAACTATATGGTGGTGTACCTCAAATTAATTAAAAGGAGCAAGGTGTCACACAGCAGAGCAAATGTTGGAAAGCATCAGCTTAGAGCAGTGGTCATCAAATTTAGGGCTAGGACCCAGTACTGGATCACAGACCCTGAATTATTGTGTCATGCCACCCCTTGCTGCTGTCACCAAAAGACTGGCATGTATTGCAAAAAAATGTAATTTTGGGGTTTCAGGTATTAACGAATTGTTTTGAAACTGGGTCTGAAGGAAAAAAACGTTTGAAAACCACCGGCTTACAGGGAACACTGTGTGCAGATTTTTACATGGCTTAAGAAAGCCACCATGGCACCTGGGAGAAAGTAAGTTCACTTGGGCTTTACTCAGGAATGTCTGGGCGGGCCAGGCCAGCCCACTCCCTGCAGCACCTGTCTGCCGGCAGTCTCCGGAGTGGCCGGCCGGCGACTATGAACAGTGGCGACGGGGGCGGGGGACGAGGCTTGCGGGCACCTACGGAAGCCAATGCCCTGAACATGGGGCCAGCCGGGCCCTTCCCGGAGCCAGCACCAACGACGGGCTGGGAGAGGGGCCGGACCGAACGTTTGTGGCTCACAGCCCCAGGAGCAGCGAAACCCACGTGCGGACGGACCGTGGGGAATGAGCACTTCCGCTTCCGATGGGGGGGGGGCAGCCCTCTACAAACAGGGCAGCCCGTACTCACAATTCTGGTTCCCTTGGCGAGGTAGGTGCCAGGAACAAACATGGCGGAAAAGGCATTTCCGGTTCCGCTTGCGGGAGGGGGAGGGGCTGCACAGGGGGCGAGTCCACAGACCCCGGAGGCTGAGCAGCTGGGGGCGGGGGCGGCTTGCGGCGGATGGGAACTGGACACTATGGAGGGGGAAGGGGGACAGGCGGGGCTGAGGGAGGGACGGAGCGGGGCGGGGCGGGGCGGGGCCTGGCGCCGTCCGGGGGCGGGGCTGAGGCGGCTGGTGACGATGCAGCGTCCCCCCCCCCCTCCTCTGTCTGGACCCAGCTGCTCCGCGCCGCTTTCACTTTCACTCTGCTGAGCGCGGAGGACCCGGATTGGCTGGCCTTGGGGGGGCGGGTCCCTGCTTCTGGTCCCGGCAGAGGATTGGCTGGCTCTGGCGGGGGCGGGTCCGGGTCCGGGTCCGGGCAGAGCGGCGGGAGCCAGGAGGAGAGTTGCGGGCCCGGCGTAGGGAGCCGGCGGCGCCATGGCCGCGGAGGCGCCCGGGGACCCTCTGCAGGAGGAGGCGGCGTGTCCCGTCTGTCTGGAGTATTTCACAGAGCCCGTCACTCTGCAGTGCGGCCACAACTTCTGCCGGGCCTGCACCGCCCGGTGCTGGCAGGGGTCGGACGCGGAGCGTGTCTCCTGCCCCCAGTGCGGAGAGCTCGTGCCGCGGAGAAACCTCCGGCCCAACAGGCAGCTGGCGAAGGTCCTGGAGACAGCCCGCAGGCTGAGCGTCCGGGCAGCAAAGGGTGCAGGAGGGAGCCGGTGTGTGGGGAGCACCAGGAGGCTCTGAAGCTGTTCTGTGAGCAGGATCAAGCCCCTATCTGTCTGGTCTGCCATCTCTCCCGGGCTCACACAGCTCACAGGGTGGTTCCGGTGGAGGAAGCTGCCCAGGAGTACAAGGTAGGGAATTGAGGTCAAATTTAATCAATAATAACTCTGGGTTTTAATTACAAATTAATTTCACAGTAGGCAATCGTTGGGGTGGGAAGGAGGGACTGGGACCAGAGGGTGCTCCTGCCTTCGGGGTAGGGCTGGCTGGAGTGGAGAGCGACCCCCAGTGCAGCCCCCCCCCCATGCCATGGGCCCTGGGACAGCCGTTGCCAGAGCATAAGATAAGCCACACATCAGTCAGCCCCCCACCCCTTGGGGCAGAGTGAACAGTCTCTGGACTGGCCAGGGCAGGCAGAGCCAGGAGCTCTGTGTAAGCGGGGGATGGACCCGCTCTTGTGGGGAACTTCCCAGACTTTGTAAACCACCCCGGTGAAGGTGGGTAGCAAAAGGATCTGAGTCCCTGCTCCCACTTCCTTTACCCCAAGGCCTGCCTGACCTCAAAGGCTCCCCTCCCAATCTACTGTTTGGAGGAGTCTCTGTAACCCCAACAAGGCTGGGCCCCAGGATTCCTGGGGGCTCGACCCCCACTCTTATCGTGGTCTCTCAGGACAGGCCTAGGGTGTCCCCACTCCGGGGTGCTGACCACACTGACCACTCTTCTGGCCCTCCAGTTACTATATACACTATATACAATTTATTTAAGCATACAGAAATAAAAAGAATAACCCAACAAGAAAATAGAAAAAAGTGGAAAAAGGTGAACAATAAACCCTCAGTGTCACCCCCTGATGTGGAGGCACTACACACAGTCTCTGGACATGAGAAACAGTCTCACAGTCTGTCCTCCACGTTGCAAGCCCTCTGCCCAGGCCTGGCTGCGACTGGATGATCCAGGGGGCCAGATGCAGGCTCTGGCTGTGGCCACACGTTCCCAAGCTCCAGGGGCAGGGCCCTTCTTCCCAGCATCAGCCCCCCTTCACTGCTCCCCAGCTGCTCACCACACCCAGCTCCAGATGGCTGCAACTCCGGCTCCCAGCTGCTGCTCTGGTTCAGTGGGGCTCCTCTGGTCCTCCTGCTGTGGGGCTGCACAGATGAGCTCAGCACCTCGGGCTCCTTCTCTGGCCTCCTGCCCCAGCTTCAGGCAACTCTGGCTCTGTCACTGCCTTCCAGGTCTGCTCTGCTCAGCTCCACTTGGCTTTCTGCTGGTCCAGCTGCTGTGGGTCTGCTGCACAAATCAGCTCAGCCAGGCCTCCCTTCCTGGGTCCTCTGGCTCCCAGCTGCTGGCTGCTTAGTGCTTCCTCCTTAGCTCGGCCCCCCACACACAAACACTGGCTTGCCCAGGCATGTCCAGCCTGTGGTTTCAGCTCAGGGGCGGGGGAGCACTTTCAATCAATCAGGCCATCCTGGGACACTGGCCTCTCCCACTGGCCCTGGGGCTGTCTGTTTCAGAGTCCTGCTTCCAGGCGGGAGTGGCCAATCAAAAGGCCCATTCACTCTCAGTAACGGGCTATCAGTCCCCTTACATCTGGACATGGGGCCCTGCAGGCCAGTGTTTCCCAACCAATGTGCCATCAGGTGTGTCACAAAGTTTTTGAAAAACTACTCAAAAGAGCTCTGGATTGGCTTATGAATATTCATGAGTTCATTTGGAAGCTATGTGGCGGTGTGCATCAAATTAATTAAAGGTAGCAAGGTGTGCCATGGTAGAGATAATGTTGGGAACCACTGCCATAGGCACATGCAGTAGTCTGCCCTGATGGTGAGTTACCATCACAGATGTAACTGCACCATTCAGCTCTCTATATGTGTTGCAGGGGAGAGTTTACAACAAAATAAATCATCTGACAGACTAGCAAGAAAGAAAGAGAATAAATAAATGAAGTCTTTAAAAGTACAGAGGCACAGAAACTTCTCCAAAATCATACAGCAGGTCAACAGCATAGCTGGGAATACAACTCAGGTAACATAATGCCCAGCCCAATGTACCATTCCTTAGAATAGTAGACCATGCTGCCACCCCAGCAATAGCATTGAACAGTGATGAGGGGCAGTTTTTCAAATGGACTCCGTGCTCAGTAGGGAAATAAAGTTTCCGCCAGGGTTTCTGCTGTGTTGCTTCATGACGATTAAATTCTGATACCAGCCTGCACTAGTGAAAGCCACTGTGAACCCCAAACACCTCAAGTCCACAAACACAAGGGACACCACAAGCCTACATCTAATACTACTAGGATTCAGTGGACTCCATCAAAACTAACCTCTTGGTGATGATGACTTGTGTGAACCTGATCTGTTTTATTGTGTATGTGGGCATCGACCAGCCAGAGTGTTCCCATTACTCCCATTGTGCAGGCTTTTGAAATCTCCCAAGTTTGTCTGCTTCTGGGTTCATTACTAGGCAGTTGGACTGTAGAGCAACTTTCCAGAAGGCATTTCTTCTGAAAGTGTTCAGGTCAGCACTAGGGCAAACTCCCATTGTTCTTAACAAAAATCAAATCTAATGGTGTTTGCCATGGTGCCTGTGACAGTTCTGTCCAACCCGTACAATCCCCAGGGCATCAGAGCTGAATTCAAGCAGGAGTTATGTTTCTTGGAGAATCCTAGCCCTTGTTTTAAACCCTGCTAGTTTCTGGCACTTGAATCACTTTTTTTGTTTAATTTTCTGAAAACCCTGTTAATTGATTCACCACCATTTCACTCCAGTTTCCTGTTATGTGCTGTTCTGCTAATTAATTAACAAACATCTGTCAAACTTGGATAATTTTGAACTCTTTCTCTAGTTAAAGAAATTTCAGAACCTGAACTGGAAACAAGTTGGTCTATGGCATGCTCCCAAGCTCCTTTGTTTGGTTTCATTTCCTTGGTGGCCATGATCAATAAACCAGTAAACCAATTAGGGCCAACAGTCACCTTTGATTTTAGTAGAAGAACATCCCCCTACACAAACAACTCCTCTCAACCCTCAAAATGAAATCATCTCTGTTTCTACAGGAAAAAATGCAAGCCCATTTAAAGATT
>ML683444.1:27303-39010 GCA_007922195.1 Podocnemis expansa | reverse complement strand
TTTTTTTTTTTTTTTTTTTTTTTTTTGTTACAAAGGGGTCCCCAGCCTGAAAAAGGTTGGGAACCACTGCTCTAAGCTGATGATGCAACTGAACAAGTTCCCCGCTAGTTCTCTGGGCCCCAAGTGGCTTCTTCCCTGCTGTCCACTGGCTCCCCAACTGCACCCATAACTTGTTCAGCTGCATCATGAGCTTAGAAGGAACACTGGGCAGTGTCATAATTTTTCTTTAATAAACATCATAAATTTCTAGCCCTCAGGATAAAAAGTTGCAGAGAAAAGCAGAAAAACATTACCTGACTTTATCCTAAAGGTTCAAAACCAAGAAGTCAAAGAAAATAGCTCCCCCTCATTTATTATTTCTTTAAACATCTCTTTATTTTTAAGTGAGTTTTAATGATATATTTAAGCCAGATTTGTAACTGTTTTTGATGTTTGGGGTAGGCCATACTGAATGTGTCATGGTGATATTTTATCAACCTCACAGCCAAGTGGACAGGAGTATCTGGAGGCACTCGTCTTTGTGGTTCTGTTCAAGATGGGCACACAATTTTACAAGTTTAATAATTTTTCTTAGATCAAGTTTTTGTTAAATTGAAACTTCAGATAGAGAGATGCTATTTTTGGATAATAGCAAGAAATAAATCCACGTCCCCTCACTGGATTCCAATTGTCTAATGCATGTTATTTCCTTTATGCTGCCTGACTCTCTCCTTTCCCATCTTATTTTAATATATGTATTCATACATTCCTCATTGCTTTGCAGGTGAGCTAAGTAATGAAACTCAGCTACTGTACTGTTTGAGGATGAAAGGAAGAAACAGGGGACCTTTGGCCTCCTCTCAGATACCCTGATGTAAAACAAACAAGGAGTCTTACTGTGATTTTAAAAATGTATTTATTTGTTAGCTTGTTAAAGTGCCACAAGACTCCTTGTTTATTTTACACCAGGGATTCCTTGTTTGTTTCACTAAAATAAACCCACATGGCCACAGCTGCTTTCCTCTTTGCCATGCTTTGGAACTGGTGGTCTGACTGCAATCAGTGACAATCGGGCATACTTACAGTGCACAAGGAAGGACAAAAATCTTCTTTAATGTGTTAATTGATGGTCATAAACCCTAAAAGCCCAGTATTTCCATATAAGTGCTAGCCTGGGGTCTTTTCTCTCAGATATAATAGATCATTATCTGCACAGAGAAGTTTGCTCAAAAAGACATCCCTGAAGACTGAAAACTCTTGTTAAGTGTAGAAGGGAAAAAGTTCCTTGATATCTCAAACGCCTTCTAGAGATGCTGATGTAAATTCAAAGAGAAGGTCCTGTTTTGTAAAGGTTGGGGATGTGATAGTCTCCTGACTTTGTCCCCCTTTGCTTGACTGAGTCTGGCTCCATATGTTTTGTCTCAGCACTTGCCCTTTCTCTTCCCCTCAGGGAGCAGTTGTGGGAAGGTGGCTACTTAAGTCAAGACTTACTGTAAACAAACGCTGCCTGTCTGAATTCCCTTCCCCGACCAGCTGGAGCTGCTCCCTGGGCACAGGCTATAGCTCCTCAGCTTGAAGAAGGTGCCTGCTCCCTTACTCCTGCCGGTTGTGTGGGACCCCCAAAAGCGTGAGACCAAAGGTTGCCCCTTTTAGCCCCCCTTAAGGACAGCTCTGCCTGAGGTCTTCTGGCACTCTAGCTGCTTGTAATTTTGGTGCCACCCCTAGGAGGGTGCAGGTCCTGGGGCAATTGGTGTATGCGGTGCCCCCCAGCACTGAGGAGGGGCCCAGGGGCCTGCCCAATGGTACCACCCCTCCCCTGAGCCACCTGCCTCCACTCTCCTGCTCTGCAACCTGGGAGCAGAGGCTGGCTCTGTGTTCTTGCCCCCCATTTCCCTGCTGCCTTCAGTGCAGAGCCGAAGGCAGCAGGGAGGGGGCAGGGGACAGCACAGGTGTGTGTGGGGGGGCCCAGTGGCAATTGCTTCTCTGACCCCCCCCCCAGGATGGCTGTGGGGGAATACCCTTGGCACCCCCGATGATCAACTAGTTTGCCTCTGTGGGCAGACCAGCCCTGAAGCTTGGCTACATACAATAATAATATGTACTATAGGGATATGACTTCTAAAGCTCCAAAATGTGATGGTCATGTAGATCCTGGATCACTGACATGGGTTTGGAGCACCCCATGAATGTGGCCCTATGCTGGGGATGGCTCAGGTAGATGGATGGCGGGCTGCTTTATTCCACCACCACATGTTCACAGCCTGTCCCTCCACTCTCCACATGCCTTTGATGAGTGACTCCCCCTCCTTCTGCCCTTCCTGCTGGCTGAGAGAGCAGGGCAGGTTATTCAATTTTATTGCTTACCCCACCACACACCTTACACCCCTCACATCCTGCCTGGATTGGGCCAGTGGGGTCTTTTCACGCTAGTGCCAGTTTTGCCTGGCCACATATGTTTTGACAAGGGAAAACTGCTGGCCGCCAGCTTGTGTGGCCCTGCCCAAGTGCTCAGCCTCACCAGCCAGACTCCGAAATAATGGGAATTGCAAAATAGCTAAATCCCAGCAAGTCTTGGGGGGCTTGGTGTTTACTGTCTGGTTTCTGGGCTGCCACATCAATGAGAACCATTGTGTGAATGTGGTGAGCCCTGTGGCACAGCAGGTAGGTGGGTGGGGGTTTGAGCCTCCTCACAGACGGCTTTTAGCGCCTCATTGGTCTCACTCTCTCCTCGCCTCAGGCTCTGTCACAGCCTGGAGACTCTGCTGTTTCACTAACCTGGTGAGTAACACTGAGAAGAAAGGAGTGGTGTAAAAAGATGAGCCAGATGCCTGGAGGGGCTCCATGCTTCTGCTGTTATGAAGTTGGCGAAAGAAGGTTAAGAAAGACACTTGATGGAGGAACCCTGGTGGACAGTGGGTGATGCCCAGTTCCCAGACAGGTTCCAGGAGCTGAAGGGGAATCCCATTCACAATGCAATCCAGTGACCATCATTTGTGTTGGTTTTATGGCACTAAACACCGTTTGTTAATGACAACACACTTTTCAGACAGCGAAAGCTAATTTGAACATTAACCTGCTTACCAGCTTATTGCCCCCTGTGATAACAGACTAAGATTGAATAAGAGATATTACCCATCATATCAGTGGGAAATGGGGAGAGGAACATGGGTATTTTTGAAAGAAGTTTTATAGAAAAAGAGATCTACAGCCTAACTTGTCCTTATGAGAAATACTGGGAGTAAGGTGTAGATTAACCAACTCATGCCAGCTAGACTCCAGCAGACTTTATGAAAACCCAGATGAATTCATCACAGGGTTATCTGGAATGCTTGCTTTTGAATAATCAAGGAAAGGAAAGGGCATTCTGCCAGGAAAAATTCCATTAGAGTCAAAGTGTTAATAAAGTATCAATAAATCAGAGAAGAAATCTTGTGGAACTTAAAGACTAACAAATTTACTTATCGCATGAGCTTTCATGGTAGAAAATCCCACTTCATTTCTCCAATGAAAGCTCAGGTAATAAATAAATATGTTGATCTTTAAAAGTGCAACAGGATTTCTTGTCTCTTTTGCTGACTAAACTAACACAGCTACACCTTTGGCTACTGTATCAATGTTAATACAAAACGAAGGCCTATCAATGCCATGGGATGTGCCTCCCATCAAACTTTGCCCGTCCGTGTGGAGAAAAAAATCACATTCTGCCATGAAATTCAGGAAATGAAACCAATCACTCATTTCTTTCAGAGCATTCCAGAAGATGGTGGATGAAACTCAGAGAAAGTGGGAAGAATTTCTTGGAGCAGCTTCATTGTCTTTGTTCTGTAAACCTCATATGACAACAAAATTATCATCCTTTGGTCTGAGCTGTGTCTGAGAAAGCAGGTTTCCCAGTAAACTTTCACAAAAGTGGATGAGACATGCCCAGAGCTTTAACTTAGTTTGTGATTATTTAGTGAAAAAAGACAACCCCCTTGTCCATTTATTTACCAACCTGAGACATTGGTCATCTCCTGATGACTACGAACACAGAGCCTGCATTCACACACACAGTTATTTTGAAACCAGTTGTGTCGAAACAACTTATTTCAAAATAATGCCTTATTTTGAAATGACTTATTTCGAATTAGTAAAAAAGTCATTTCGAAATAAGGGAGAAAGCACGAAATGAAATAGCAAGTTTTGTCAACAACGATTTCGAAACGACTGACCGTTGTTTCAAAACATGTTTAGATGATGTTTTTTTTGAAACAAGCCTTTGCGAAACCGCCGTTGTTTCGAAACAACACGTTCGCATGGCATTGTTTCGAAACAGCTGTTGCAAAACAAATTTGTTTCGCTCAGAGACTAGGTTTAACTTGTTTCGAAACAACGTCATTGTTTCGAAACAACTGTGCATTGTGTGAACATGTTTTTTTTGTTTTGCAACAACTAGGTTGCTTCGAAACAAAAGTGCTGTGTGAATACAGCCAGAGCGCATGGCAGTACCTTGAAATCAACATTGGATATTGACAGAACATTGGCTGTGCACAATATTAATTTAAAAAAATACAAAAGGATACAATAGAGGAGATTTCCATATGTAGGAAAATACATCTGTGCCTGGGGACTGGGTTTTGTTAATCAAACTATGAAGGAGAACAAAAGAAAAAGGGGAGGCTCACGTCTTTATTACTGATCTTAGGTCGCTGAGCAGGGGCAACTCACCATTCTGGAGCCTCCTGCTGACCATTCTCAGGTGTAGCTTTGGGAGTCTGTCCACCCTCCTTGGGTGCTGCTTCTCTTGTCCTTGTTCTTGTCCCGTCCCTATGTCAATCTCAGGACCAGGGTGTCTTATTTGTGACAGGATCCGCTCCTGACCTGTGCTCCCCACTGCCAAGGGTTGTCTCTGCAATCACTGTCCAGCCACTTTCCTCAGTACCAACTGTTTGGCCACGTCCACAGTGGCAGGGGGAGACCTAGGCCCACATGCTAACCTGGGGCCCAGCCCAAGGGAGCTTAAAAAAAGCATCCTCCAAAGCATTGAGACATAAGAAAAAAAATTGGTTCACAGTCCCCCCAACCTGCCCCCCTTTAGGCAGGGACACTTGGGCCTGTGTGCATTAAGCAGCCCCTCTGGGTGCCGGCTTGGCCAAGAGTGCAGTGGGGCTGAGCAGCCTCCTCCTGCCCCCAGTTCTGAGCCGAATATGGGATCAGGCAAATTCCTACCTTGCAGGCTGAGCCCAGCAGGTCTGACTGCCACGTGGAGCCCCCAGCATGGCCTGACTCCCTCCAAGCCAAAAGCATGGCACCAGCAACTGAGTGGCGCTGCACTGGGCCACCCTTGCCGGAGTACACTCCTTGCCTGTCACCTGATATTCCCTCTCCCCATTTCCCCTTCCCCTGCCCAGTGGGGGGACACTTACTCTCACTGGAGCACAAAGGGGCTTACCCGCAGCCACCAGAAGCTGCTCCATGGTCAGTCCTGGAGCTACGTGGCCTTTTAAATATCCTCTCCTGGCCCACATGCTTGTGTGCACCACCAGGCAGGAAATGGAAGAAGGCCCCACTTGGCCCCCAGCTCCCTGGTGTGTGGGTGAGCATGGGAGGGCTGACAGACGTGCTGAAGGGCCACATTTTTGAGGTACTCCACAGTATATTTAGGGCATGGGCCCTGTGGGTGAATCTGGAGCATGGACATCCCAGCAGCCTCTCCAACTTCTCAGTCTATTACCCTGGACCCCATTCTGCATCGCCTCCAGCCCCTCTGCCCCATTTCTCTAGGGCCTCATCCTGTAAATACTGCCTGTGGGTGGGAGTTATCCTTAGTTGCCCTAGTTCCTGTCAATACTATCAATCCGCCATACAGGAAACTACTGGCCTCAGCCTACAAGACAGCAGGTTTTCCATCCTTCAGCACCAGTCCCCAGTGGGACTGGATTGAACTGATGTTGTCCCGATCCCTCCTGCTGCTCTTATATGGGCCTGCTGAGCCCTCATTGGCCACTCCTCTAAGCCCATCTCAGCCTCTGTTGAGCTCTGTTAATTCCTTAGCACAGAGCCCCAACACTGTATCTAGAAGGATAAGAATGACATGAAATAGATTAACAGCAGTTCAAGGAACAGCATTGTATAATCCTCTCTGAGTTTTTTTGCACAGTTAGTTCTCAGGCATCATATTTTCACCTCATTACTTTTCAGTGGCACAGCATCAGTCCTGCTGCAGGCAGGTGCAGACCTGATGCCTGCCAGCAGGAACCGGTCAAGCCAATATGGAGCTGGAGAGTGAGACGTGACACAACACATCCACCTGGGATATTTATAACATGTGGTCTGTATGATGCATGTGTAATTCAATGACCCAGTCTGACACATCTGTGACTGTTTTGTTAGGATAAATATTTTGTGATACTTGTAATGACCCTGTCAAAATGCCAGTGATATTGTTTGGAGAAGTTACATTTTAATGCACATGTGAGTAAAGACAAAGAACAAATGTCAACCCCATTTCTACAAATCTGTTTAGAACAATGTTGTTGGAATGTGAATTACATATTGACAGCCGGTTACACCAATAAGATTTTCTAATCTAGAACCAGCTTTCTTTTCTCGCCTCTAGATTTTAAACTGAGACTTCACAGGGGTAGAAATTCTGAGATGAGAGAGTTATCCTGTCCTTCTCTGTCTGCTACCCCTGATGCAGATAAAGGAAAGGGCAACATACCATGATGGTGCACCAGCAGACACAAGCTGTCTGTCCTTATTTCCTAACAGGATCACTGTGAGCCAAGGAGCCCTTTCTCACACTGCACTGGATTGTGGGGGATGGAGGAAGCTGCCTGGGCTCCTTCCTGTGATAAGATCTCGTCTACCCAGCATGGCCGCACACTCACACACCTCTGGGGCTGGGTTCACACTGGCTTTCTCCTGCCACAGCTACTGAATCCCCTTCCCCAGCTCAGGTCTTTCCACCCTCCATCACACAGGGACCGGAACCCCCCTCCCCCCACAGGCCTGGGGGCTTGTTAGAGCTGAGAGAGACAGTCTCTAACAGGGACACTGGGCAGATCAGGGGCAGCTAAGCCAAAGGGACACCCCTGCCCTGACCTCAGCACTGTGGACAGGCTGAGCGTTAGGCACTAAAACTGATGTACACAAGTTATTTTAAGTAATTTCCTTCCTAATGCCTGTGTGAATGTCAGGGAAAAGAGATGTCAGCCTTCCTAGAGCTTCCTTCTGCTCTGGGCTGGGACTGGGCAGATGATCAGAGGAGCTGTGTTCTTACCCCCAACTTTGAGATATGGACTGAAATAAGGGCGGAGGGTCCCAGAGAAGGTGTCAGTGAAAGTGAAAAGCAGGGACCTGTCCGTTACATTGTAAAATGAGACCTCACCTGCCTCGTAGTCCAGGAAAATCCCCACCTTTCTGGGTCTGATACTCACGGAGAGGGGGCTCCAGGGGGAAGTGCAGGCCTGGTATACCCCATCCCTCAGCGCAAAGGCCCAGTATCCATACACAGGTCTGAGCCTAATCTGCCCCTTCCTGCTCACAGATTCCCTACAAACCCCCAGGTCCCAGTTAGTCTTGTCCCCCACCTCTACCTCCCAGTAACGCCTCCCACCTGTGAACCTCTCAGTGCCCAGCACACTGACACAATAATCAAATCTCTCAGGGTTGTTGGGCAGATCCTGGTGTGTGTCTCCAAGGTTCACGCATTTCCGATCCTCAGACAGGATGAGTCTGGGATGAGCCGTATCTGGATCCAGAGTCACGTCCACTGGGGAGAGAGTCACAGTGTCAGGGTCAGGTGTGGCAGGAGCTGGTAATGGGGATTACAGGGAAATTAACCTGCATCTACAGCCCTGTGCAGATACAAAAACATGGACCTGCATATGATCTGCAACCACTCAGAGTGAGCATTGATCCACTCCTAAATCTGGATGTCAGGTTTCAGCTGCATCCTCAACTGCAGGCAACTGAGCTTCAGCTTTTGATTGGTTCTTTCCCACATGGATTCCACCTACTTTTTCCTTTTCTATTTCTGGTTAGCAGGCTGTGCTGTCAATCAGATTTCCTATCCTACCAATGAAATCTCTGCTTGACAGCATGGTGTGCAAACTGCAAACAACAAAAGGAAGAAGTGGGCAGGGAAACATAGGGAATGAACCAATCAAAGGCCAGCAGTGGCTCGCCAAGCCCCAGAATGAGACTCTGATTGGCTGGCAGTCCACAATCAGAGCTGAGCTAGGACTGGCTGGAACACTTCCTCGTTCCTCTAAGTCAGTGGTCTCAAACTCAAATCACCATGAGGGCCACATGAGGACTAGTGCACGGTCACAGGAGAGCTACTACATTAGCCAGAGGGCCGCACCACTGAAAACTTTTCATAGAATGATATTGCAAATATCAGTCTCAGTAGTGTCATTGTGGGCTGCAGGAAATAGCTTTAGGGGTTGCATGCGGCCTATGGACCGTGTGTTTGCGGTCCCTGCCCTAGGTGCTGCTGACACAGATCAGTGCAGGAGCTGCAGTGATGCATCCACCCTGAGCAGATAAAAATAGAATCCACATCCATGGGTCAGTCCACAGCAGTGGGTCTTCGGTTACCCACACCCACATCTGTAGATCTGCAGGGCTCTACCTGCATCCTCGTTAATGGCTGTAGTTGGTCATTGCTGTTAAGGGGCATCAGGGTCCCTCTGCCCCATGAGTGTGACCCTGAAAGGAAGAACAGCAGGAGTGTGGGGTGCAGGGGGACTGGGAAAGTGTCAGTGGGACAAGAAGGGGAGGCAGTCCAGGGACAGGAGAGGGCACAGGCTGATGCTGGGAGAGGAAGGGGAGGGGAGGCACAGGGCAGTGGGGACCAAGGGAAGGAAAGGGAACCAGAAGGGGGGGGGTGAAGTGAGGGGCAGGTTCCAGGAGGCTGTCCAGGCTGAGGGGAAGGTGGGGTCCAGGGGAGAGGAAGTGTACAGACCCTCAGGGCAAAGGGAAGGGTGGGCATCAAAGTGAAGAGGGATGTGAGGGAATCAGGGGACTCCAAAGGTGATGGGAAAGGAGGAGAGGGGAATGAGGAGTGGGGCAGGCACCAGAAGGACACTCAGGAAGGAACTAAGGGGCAGGAGGGGTGGCTGGGGCAGGGGTGGTCACTGGAGCAAAGCAAAGTGGAGCGTAGGAATTACATAAAACACCACCATAAGGGCCCATGGCCCAGGTAAAGGGAAACCATCAGGCAGGGGCATTGTTGGGGGGGAGGAGGGACCAGCAGCACGGGCCCAGGCCCCGCCCCCTAGTCCACAGGCCCCGCCCCCAGCCAGTAGGCCCTACCCCCTGGATGGGGATAGGACCAGGTGCGGCTGCGCTGCTGGGAGTGGCTAGGCTGTGGCCAGGCCAGAAGCAGCCACAGGAGGCTGGGGGGGGGACGGGGCTGCTGCGGCCACTGGTGGCCAGGCCCTGGATCTCCGGCCTGATTAGGCCAGAGATCCGGGGCACTGGCGCTGGGTTTCAGGGCATGTGCCCCGGAGTGCCCAGTGCCAGCAATGCCCCTGCCATCAGGTAGGACAGCCTGGCCTAAGAAGAGAAAATAAAGACATACGTCTCTTGATTGCTCCCTGTTCTGCAAACAACAGGAGCCACGGTGGCCTAAAGTCACCTTATCATATGGAAAACCAAAAACACAGTTACAGATCCATGATCGGTGAGGCGCCTTCATGTGTGGACATAAGCAGCTGGTTGTATGCACCTGTCAAAGTATGTGGACTGGGTACATTCTCTGGCTTTTGGTCTATGATAAGTCCCTTAGCAGGTGACGGGGGGGGGTGTTAATGTGACCCTGGAGGAAAAACTCAGCCTGCTAGTGGCAAATAGATGAAGGCAGAAAAGGGAAGGGAAAAGGGGAAAAGGGATAAAACCCCTTGCAAGTCTGGTGAAGGAAGCAAGTCAAAAGGAGGTAGGAAGACGATACACAACCACCTAGTAAGACGTGTTTCCTCAGTGGTCAGCCGGGGTTAGCATAGGGTGCCCCTTCAGAGGCCCGTACGTAGGCATAGTTCTCAACAGGTGCATAGGCAAGGGAACATAGGGCCATGAAAATCAAATGCGCCACAAGGTAAGAGGTTGAATTTCCACCTTAGGGTGAGAACAGGAAGCAGACCTTTAAGGTCTAGGTACACTGGGGAAGGGAGGTCAGCTCCATTAGATAAAAGTCAGGGGTAAGCGTATAAGGGTATGTCACTGTGGTAGGGTGCACCCCACTTTTTTCTTTCTTTCTTTTTTTTTTTTTTTTTACGAGGGATGCAGCAACTAGGGAAGGGAGTAGGAAAGGTCAAAAATCCCCTTGACACATATGGCATATGTGTTTCCACACAGCGTGTGATGGAGTGTGAGCCTAGCGAGAGCGAATCTCTGGCCCTTGGGGAAAGACTCTTGAAAAGTGGTAGAGTCTGCTGGAGGACTGGTTACTCCCTCTATTAACTATCCTGGAGTGAGAAGAAAAGCAACCAATGTGGCCCTGGCACTACAAGTATGTCAAGCATGGGAAGTTAACAATGAAGGGGGCGAGGAAAAAAGGGGAGGGTCTGTCGACCATCCCCACAAGGGATGGACAAACCCTGGAGGAAAAGGGAAGAACCCTAACCAGGAAAGGAAGTGGGGAGAAATGGGGCACCGACTGTGGTAACCCATAGCCAGGATAAAGAATCACCGTCAATCAATGGCTTACTAGTGACCCTCGAGGAAATGGTTGGTGAATAGGGTAGCGCTGGCATAAGACCAAGGGGCCCTCTGAACCATGACATGGGTTCAGGGTGAGTTGGGGAGGGGTCAAATGTGTAGATAAATGGGGACTCGTTCCTACGTCAGAAAAGAAGGGCCACCTAAGGAACTACCCAGGTCTAATTAGGGAGAACCCGGTAGACTCCCGCGTGACGCTGAATCTGTTCTGTCTGTGGACGGAACAGGGCTAGCTTGCTGGTGCATTCCCGCACCTTTAGGAGGGTCCTTTTGAAGGCCCTCGGGTCACATCCTTTAATTCTCAATCCCCTCTAGTAATATATAACCTGTCCTGTTTGAGGTTGTGTAGTTAGCGAAGCAAAGAGGGGTTTTTTCCCCCATAGAAGAGATTGAGGTTTCCTCTTCTAGGTGGGGAGAAAACAGGGAGGCAGACAAGAGGTTCTATGGTGGTGAGAAGTCCTAAAGTGTGCTAGCACAAGGGACTGCAGACAGTCTGACTAGGGAATGAGGGGTATAACTATGTCAGAGGGTTATCAACCTATGAGACCCCTACACAGAGGATAAAGAGAGCATGTGCACCCAGGGGATTTCCTGCTAGGCTGAATATCAGCTACTGGTTTGTCAGGCTTGATTCAAATCCTGATGCCAGGCATAATGAAGTTGATGGGGCCTCACGAACCTGAGGTGAAAGAACCCAGGCCAGCCTAGAAAAGGGGAGAGGAAAGAAGGGCACAGGGCCTGCCCCTACAATAGGCTGATTAGTAGGGAATGTTTTTGTTTCCCTTATTAATTTTTATTATTATTATTATTGAACAGGTGGGGATCAGCCAAGGTGCAAACAATATCAGTGCCGGTGCCCAGGATTTGTGAACCATGGAGGGGCGGGTAGTATCTTCAGGAGGGAGAGGCCAGCCTTCAAGGACGTACCACATAGGGAACTGCCCTGGACCTGTTACCAGCTATGCCCATCAACTTGGGGTCTGCTCATTTATTAGGGTTACTTCCTCTGGGGGGGGGGGGT
>ML683444.1:0-26903 GCA_007922195.1 Podocnemis expansa | reverse complement strand
GGGGGGGGGGGGGTGTTGCAATTCTATTAGGGTGTGTTCGCACAGCAGTCTTACTTCGAAACAACCGAGCCATGTTCGAAGTAAGAAACGGCGTTGTGTCAAAACAACTTAAACCCCGTTTGGTTACGAAACAAGTTGTTTCAAAACAATCCCGTCGGATGTTGTTTCAAAACAATGGTTGCTTTGAAACAACCAGCTGACCTTCCTCCCAGGGTGCTCAGCACCCTGGGGAACAGGAAGTTCCTGCCTGGGCGTGCCTGGCTGGCAACATGGCCTCTGACATGGGCCAGTGAGGCGGCTATGTTGCCACACCTCCTATGGTGCCTTGTCCCTGAATCGAAATAGCAAGTCCACAGTGTGAACATGCTATTTTGATTCCCGCTTTTTCCTTATTTTGAAGTAACTTTTTGTTATTTTGAAATAAGGCGTTATTTCGATACAAGTTGTTTTGAAACAACTTGTATCGAAATAACCCTGTGTGTGAACATAGCCTTAGTGTACTGCTTGTGTCACTCGTCTCTGTGTGGAGCTTATTTCTCCCTTCTGCAAATCCCTCCCAATGGAACCACCCTTGCAGGACCTAAATTTCCCAAGACTAGGTTGCTAAGTGTGACTGAGCGGACTGGGTCTCTCAGCTGACCCCTTATGTGTCCCTGAACTCAGCAGGCCGGGTTACACAGTACTGGTCTACTGCTACCCTTATGTGTCCCTGTACCGCACTGGACTAGATTGGAGTATGAATCTGAGCAGGTTGAGTTAAAACAGCATTTTTAGCTGCCACCATTATATGCCCCTGGACTCAATCAGGCTGGGTCAAAACAGCCCTTTCAGCTGTCACCCTTATATGCCACAAGTTCAGCACGCTGGTAACTTCTTAATGAGCAAACCTTACAAGGAATTGGGCATCACAGGGATCTTTGGCTAGGCAAAAGGAGTATTGCTGCAGAGCAATACTGAGGAAGTCTGGCAACTGGCTTTATTGCCAGGTACATAAAACTTATGAATAATTATAAAAGGAAAGAAAAATGCCCAAAGAGTCACAATATTGATAACCATACAAAAGAGGAAAATGATCAAACACCCAATTTCAATTATAGTATTGGGGAAAGCTAGCCCAAGTGGATTACAAAAGATCAGGTTTAGAGAGTTATAGCTGGACTTGGGAAAAAACAAAGAGAGAAGCAAGGGGGAGAATGTCTCACCACTCAGTGCAGCTCAAAGGTACCCAGGAACCAGGCTGTTCAGCTTAGGGTCTAGAGTGCTGGAGACAGGCAGAACCTCCACCACAATCAGCACGAAGATAGTGAAGTCCCAGTGGACCTGAGGCAGCTTGTAGGTCCAGGCAACAGATCAGGCTTCAGAACAGATTCAGAACTAACTAACCCTCGTGTGGAACCTAGGTAGGGATTTTTGCAGGAAACAAACAATGGTTTAAGGTGCAACACTAGGTTTGTTTTGGAGTAAATAATGACTTAAGGGAGTATACCAGAAGTGTTTTGTTTAGGTGGACAATAGGAGCTGATCATTCTTGGTGATGGGTGGCATTCCTTTGAAGGAGCGTACAATGCAATCAGGCAGATTCAGTATGTTGGATATCAGTTGAAGATCTATTGACTAGAATTTGTCTGATACCTGCTGGGCGGGGTGTGTACAGATATGAATTCCTTTGTCACAGGAGCAGAGATCCCCCATCATGCAGTGCTTCCCTGCTTTGCCACTCCCAGAATTTAGTGCAACTCCTGCTTTGGAGCTTGGTTCTCCATTCAGTATGCTAAGTCTGGTTCCATCCTTGATGCAAATGAAATTTCTGCTGTCCATTCAGTGTGCTAACAGTTCACAGCTTCCATGTAGATGAGGCTAGAGGAGTTGGCCTAATTCCAGCACTCTTGTTCAAAGGTGTTTTAGGTGTGGCTCCCACTGCCTTTCATTGTTTCTGGTTGAAGCAGATGCTGAAGGTGTTTGGGGGGGTGAGTCTCAGTGGCTGGATTCTACAAGAACACAGAGCTGTCAAGTAACAGACCCTGCATAACCATAGGAAGGGGGAAAAAGATCAAAGCACCCAGCACAGGGCTCAGACCCACAACCACGAGATCAGGAGCCTGCTTTTCTACCAACTGACCACAGAGTCTGGAAGTACACTCCAGGGAAAAGTGGGAGAGGGGTTTAGAAACCATTGGGAGATGGATCCCAGATGGTCATTCAGGGCATGTGAGAGTGCCGAGAATTCAATCCTACCACCTTCACACATATTACCCCTTGTGCAGTGTAGTGACAGCACGTTCTGTTATGGGGAAGGAGAGGGTAGGTGAGAAGAGGGTTCCTCCAGCCCTGACTCCAGAGGATCCTGAACCGGAGAGTAGCTTCTTTCAAGTAAGAGGAAGGCTACCCAGGTGTTAAGCCTTACATGTCCTCGAAGGGAGAAAAAACAGGAACTGGCACCTGGTGTGGGGAAGCGGGGCGTGGGGGGGAGGTGTCTCTCACAGGTAGGAATCCTTAGAGACCCTGATGGGAGCACTGGGTGATTCTTGTGGGGGAGAGAGGTAGCACCCTGCATTGGGATCCTACCTCAGGGCCCCACACAAGGCAATTGTGTTTTCTCCTGGTAGTCCCAGTGGGCCAGGTAATGTTGTCCTGAGATGAGAACTAGTTGGTAACCCCAGTTTGATGTTGGGGCTGCTGGCCCATCAACTAAGGGAGTCATAGGATTTCAAATTTCGATGCACCCAGTGGAGTAATTCAGGAAGGCATAAAAAAGGGGCATTGAAAAGCCCCTTATGGGCTAAGGGGAGGGGTAGCAGGCCAGGAAGGCAGCAGGCCCAAGTATTTTACATCTCCCTGGGGGTTCTGGGCACTATGGAGCATGGCATCAATCTCAGCTGCGAAGAGAGACTCGCCTTCAAAAGGAAGGTTGAGTATGACCTGCTGGGAGGAGGGGGGCACCCTTGCCTCCCTGACCCAGGCCACCAGCTAAAGGGCCATGGCTGAGGCCACACTGGGGGACTCTGTGTCTGTGGCATCCCAAGCCAATAGTAGCAGGTCTTGGGACACTATTCTGTCCCCCTCAAGGAAGGCATCATAGTCCCCCATTCTCTTGTGGGAGTAGGTGTCTAAATTTGTTCATGGACTCCCACACAACCATTATACTTCGGGCTACCAGGGCTTGGTTATTGGCTACCCGCAGCTGGAAGGTGGAGGAAAAGTAGGCCTTCCTCCCCAGGGGATCTAACTCCCTTGCATCCCTTGATGGCAGGAGCAGGTTGCAGGATTCCTGCCCTGGGGCTAATACTGCTTCCCCCACCCCCTGAGATGGTGTTGGGTGGTGGGTGAGGAACAGAAAAATCAGTCACTGGGATCTGGTATTTATGGTCCGCCGTGTCTGATACGTGGGCGATGGACCCAGGGGTTTGCCAGCATGACATGGAAAGGTCCCACACACTAGAATGAAGGGGAAGTGTTATAGGCTCAGCAGAGGTGAACACTGGGCTGAATAAGGTGTCAGTTGGTCCTGTAGGGGATTGAACCTCCAACTCCACATGAGCACAAACACAGCGAAGGAGGTCAAAGTGCACCGTGAGATCCCCAGTGTAGGAACTGGGTATGGGGTTCAGGGCTCTGTCCAATGCCAGAGGAGCCGCTGCCAAGCTGGGAGAAGTGGTACCATGTGGACTCGTTGGAGTCTCTTGGGGGGACCATTCGTGAGGCTGGTACCTATAGAGGGTTGGTACCAGAGGCCGTGGAGAGGGCCGTTTACTCCCCTTTGAGACAGCTTCCTCTGGGCTTGGTGATCAGGAAGCCTACCAGGACCGCATCTGTGGTGACAATGAAGGCAGAGAAATACAGCGCCAAGGAGAGGACTTGGTGGTACCAGAGCCCTCCTGCATGGCTGGCTCCGGTGTCAGGGAACTTGGCACTGAGATCGGTAACAGTGTCCGGTACCGCTTTTGGGACAGCCAGGCTCCCAAAGTGAGGGCCGGTTTACCCCTTTTCTTGGGGGGCATCAGCATGGGAGGCATTGGCAGGAGGAGAAGGCCTCTGGAGTGGTAGGCACTGGCACCGACTCCTGCCAGCCCCACAGCGACCCCCAGGCAGGGGAACTAGATCAGTGCTGACGCTTCGGTACTGAGCTCGTTTTCTTTTGCTCTCTGGGAAAGTGGCGCTGGGAGCGCTCTGATGCCGAGCTAGCACGCGGTGCCGAAGGAAGCCCCGAAGCTTTGGGGAAAGGCCGCAGCACTTGCCCTGAGGCCAACATACAGTGCCTTTGCTCTGTCTTTGATGGTCCATGGTTTGGAGGACTGACAAATAGAGCAAACGGTGACCAGATGGACTTTGCGCAAGCACCAGAGGCACTGCTCATGCGGTTTGTCTCACAGGAAGGCCTTGTTGCAGGCCTCACAAGGTTTAAACCCTGGCATGGCAGGCAGTGAGAAGGAGCAATGTTCCTGCTCCGAGGTTGCAGGGTTGCTGGAGGTAGTGCTCTTCTGTGGATGACATCCATGAAAAGGTGTTCCCAGTCGAGTGAGTGGCTCATACAAGGCGTAGAGACAGGCTGCTCACGTGATCGCAAAGGGCAAGCTGTTCTGAAAACCATCGCTGAAGGCAGAAAAAAATGGAACTGAGGAGGGGCTGGGTGGCGGCCACATATAGCCACAGGGTGGCCAGGGACGGTGGCCACCAGCCCTTTTCTGAGAGGCTAGGGCAAAAAAGTTTCCAACCAATCGTGCACTGCAGCACAGATATGTCTATTACTGAATGTATCCAAGCAGTGTTCGAAGAAGAATTAAGGGTACAGCTGCAGCTGAGTTGGGAGCGGCCATTCCCAGCTCCTGCAGATGCTGAAGCTGCTATCTGAGCTACCCTGGCTACATGCCTACTTTAGAAGCTAGCTCAGGTCCATCTAATTCCTTCTAAAGCTCAGTTTAGTCATATCCTAAGACAAGTAAAGTCACAGCTTCTGGACCTTGTTTGGGGACTCTGAAGATTAAAGGGGCAGGCAGAGGTGCAGGCTTTGTTGTGTGTGGTAAGAGACAGCCCAGAACTGTATTTATGTAGGCAAATGACGTGAGGCCTCACATACCCTGAGAGGCATTTTAGGGGAAAAGCTGATCAGTCAGTGAAGAGCTGTAGTCCGAGTTGCAAACACACAGAGTGGTGGCTACAAGGGGAGCTGCCCTAGTGTCCATGGGCTCTGCCACAGAAAACTGTCCACAGATGAACTGAAATAGAGCTAGAGAAATAGGCCTCAGCTGAGGGACCACAGCCAGCTTTGCCCAGCTGAAACCTTCAGACCCAAGATCGGAGGCACTGGAGTGAAAGAGGAGATGCATGGCTTTACGGCCTGGATCTCAGCTGAGAGGGGAGAGCTACCCCTCAGCACTGAGCAGGCTACAGGGGAACAGCAGGTTTCACTGTCACAGAAGGAGTTGGCTAAGGTCCAGCCACAGCTCAAGATGGAGAGTGGCCTGAAGCCCAGCTCTGAGCTGCATTTGAGGTTGAAGAGACTAGAGGCTGGGGTGATGGTTGCACTGATGGAAACTGAGCAGCCCCTTGAGTCCCACTGTGCAAAGAGGCAGAATCTGCCCTGTCATTGGATAAGCACTTAATTTATTTTGTGCTGCCCTTGGATATCTGAGGTCCTCTAGATGTTTATGTTAATACAGCAGGTTCCCTGGGCAGGGGCTGGGCAGTGGAGTGTGTTAGAGGTGGTGGTGGAGGACCACGGGCCATAACTGATGAGGCCAGGGCAGGGCAGGAAACAAGGGGGCATCTTCCAGCTTACTGCCCTTCCTTCAGCTTAGCTGTACCAGGTCCCAGTCCCAGCTCACATCCACATGGCTGCACTTGATGTTTGCAGCAGGGCACCAACATGGCTGAGACAAAGCTGTGCCAATAGCTGTCACCCCTCCCGTCTCTGTGGTTCTGGGTCAATTACAGGGTGACTGGAGCAGGCACCAGAGGGGCACAGAGGGAGTGAGGTGTGTAGTGGGCACTAAAAGGGAGATGGGGAGAGGGATGGGGCAGACCCAAGAGGGTCAGAAAGGAGCAATAGATAAGACAGACTACAAGAGGGGGAGGATTGTTGGAATGGGTGCCATGGCTCAGGGGAGTGAGAGAAGGGGCATCCACTAAGACAGTTGATGGGGTCTAGTTGAGGGATGGGTACAAAGAGGGCAGAGACGAGAAAGGCAGGTGCCTGGGGAAGAATGGAGGGGGAGGTGAGGAAGCAGGTAAGTACAAGAGACCAGAAGAGAGGGATATAGATCAGGACAGGCCCTGCAGGGACACTTGGGAGGAAAGAGATGCATGAGAACCAGAGAGCAGAGGGAGGATAAGGGACAGGTTAGACTCAGAGGGTAAAGATGAGGGGTGGGCTGTATGCCAGGGGTCCCTAATGTGGGAAAGGAAGAGGCCTGCACCAGAGGGCTGATGGGGAAGGGTCAGGTGTTAGAGGACAGTAGACAGAGAGCAAGTAAAGGGCAGGTGCCTGGAGGACTGAGGAGGCTTGAGCAGAGGGGTAGAAACAAGGTGGACAAGGACTGGCACTAGAGAGGCAGAGGGAAGGGGTGGGCGCCAGGGAACAGAGAGAGCTGGAGAGAGAGGCAGAGGCCAGGAGTGAGTTGAGAGATGGGGTGGAACCCAGTGTAGAAGAGGGATCAGAGGTGGAACATATGGGGTGAGGTGAGGGATGGGATCAGAAGTGGAAGGACAGAGGTCGCTGTCATGGGGTGAGGGGATGCAGTGATGGGGGTCTGAAGGGTGCAATGGTTGGTTGCAGGGAGGGGCAGGTGCAGGATGATCAGGCACAAAGGGAATTTTTGTCTTAGATCTTTTGCTCTGTGTTGGAGTAATTTCAGGAATTCTGAAGAGAGGAAACTGAGGCAGGGTGCTTGCAGGCCCCTCCCCAGGTTGATTCTACAAAACTGGCCCCCATGGAACTGAGCTCCTGCCAGAGGCATTGCTGACGCTGGGCACTCCAGGGCACGTGCCCCAAATCCCAGCGCCAGTGCCCTGGATCTCTGGTCCAATCGGGCCAGAGATCCGGGACCCAGCCGCTGGCGGCCGCGGTGGCCCCATCACTAGCCAGGGACCCAGGGCCTGGCCGCCTGCAGTTGCGACAGCCCTGTCCCTGACCCGGGATCCACGGCCTGGCCACCTATGGTTGTGCAGCAGTGCCTGGCCCTGTCCTAGGCCAGGGGGGCAGGGCCTGGGCCCATACCCTGAGTCCCTCCCCCAGCCAGCGATGCCCCTGGCTCCTGCCCCTCCCTCATGAAGCCAGACACCCCCTCCCCAGTCTGGCTGTGTGGGGATTTCATGGCATGTCTGACCCCAGCAGAGCCAGCGCCAGAGTGAGAACCTGGCATTAGCCCTGAGCACAGGGTGTCTGTGCCCCTGCTCAGCTCCCAGCCCTCATTCCAGCTCCTTGGCTGCTCCCACTTCCCCACAGCCTCTGGCTCCCTCGCCTCTCCACCCACCAAGTCTGCCCCGCCAGCCCCGAAGTTCAGGCTACTCCTGCCCTGCCCTGCACCTGTGGGTCTGGAGGCCCCTCCTGGCTCTGTGCTGAACTGATGGTGACCCAGGGCTCAGGGACCCAGCAGGGTCTCTGCACTACCCTCTGCCTGACTCAGACAGGCAGACCCAGGCTTGGCCCAGGTGGCAGGGAAGCGTCAACTCCATGGCTGTGTTCACACAGCCCTCTTATTTCGAAACAACAGAGGTTGTTTCGAAATAAGATTTAGGCTGTTCACACGACGCACGGTTGTTTCGAAACAACGGAAGCTGTTGTTTCGAAACAACCACGTTGTTTCGAAACAAGTTAAACCTAGTCCATGGGTGAAACAACGTTGTTTCGCCACGGTTGTTTCAAAACAATGCCATCTGAACGTGTTGTTTCAGCGGCGGGTTTGGGGGCAGACCGGGCTTTAAGCCCGCGGGGAGCAGTGCTGGGCAGCGCTGAACCCCGCCAGAGCCTGCAGCCCCCTGAGGAAGTGAAATAGCAAGTTCATAGTATGAACCTGCTATTTAGTTTCCGCCTTTTTTCCTTATTTCGAATTAACATTTTGTTAATTCGAAATAAGTTGTTTCAAAATAAGTGTTATTTCGATATACGGTTGTTGTGAAACAACCATATCAAAATAACTGGCTGTGTGAGAACACAGCCCATGACTGGCGGGTCCCAGTGCTCTGAGGCACTCTGGCGCAGGGCACGGCTTACTCCCCAGGCAGGCACAGCAGAGAATCAGCGCAGGTGAGGGTTTGCAAATCGTGCTGAGGGGCTGACTGTGGGGGCTCTCCTGGGGTGGGGAGAAGGCTGGCATGACGAGTTTGTGCCTCCTCCCATGTCACCTCAGTGCCAGCCTTATAAAGGCCTAGACATGAGCCAGGTATCTTTGGCTACGTTCACACACAGGGGGTTATTTCGATCCAAGTTGTTTTGAAACATCTTGTATCGAAATAAGGGGTTATTTCAAAATAAGTTAATTTGAATTAACAGTTTGTTAATTCGAAGTGAAATAGTAGGTTCAGACAACAGTTATTTCAAAACAAGTCACTGTTGTTTCGAAACAACATGTTCAGACAGCATTGTTTCAAAACAATCATTTTGAAACAATGTTGTTTCGTCCCCACATGGGGTTTAAGTTATTTCGAAACAACATTGTTGTTTCAAAACAACGGAACATGTTGTTTCAACACAACTGTGCGTCGTGTGAACAGGGTAATTCTTATTTCGAAACAACCTCTGTTGTTTCGAAATAAGAGTGCTGTGTGAACACACCCTTTGGTGACAGGGTCTTGAGACCCCTCCACAGAGATAACCCCCCCTGCTGCTCATGTTTTTTGGGAACGGAGATGAGCAGGACTAGGTTCAGGGCCAGCGCTAAGTGGTAAGCAGCCCCTGCATTGCAGGGGGGCATCAGCATTTGATGGGTGCCAAATGGGGACAGCGCAGTGACGCTCCCCTGATGACGTCACTCATCTGCACCGGCATCGCTCTGCTGCGAGGGGACGCCACAGTCCCCAGCATTGGCCCTGACTAGGTTCATCAGGTCCTGAGGCAGAGCAAGGGGGTGTAGTGTGGGTAGGTCTCAGTGTGGGGGTGAAGTGGGCGGCAGGCCATGGTCCAAACCTTCCCAAGGGCAGGAGTCATGTGCCATCCATGGACTCCCCATCATACCATACTTCATTCAGAGCGGGTGAAGGGTCTGTGTGAGTCAGTCTGTTATGCAGTAAAGCACAGCCCAGCTCAGATCATAGTAACCAGGCTGGCCCCTCCTCTGGCCAGGCAGCTTGGCTACCCCCGGCTAAGAGAGCTGTGGCCAGGAGAGTTGCTGACTCCAAGAAAGGGTTGGGGCCTGGGGTCAGCCCCCAGCCTTGCCCCGGGGCCCATCTGCTGGATCCAGCCCATGCTATTGCTGGAAGTGGTAGGTGACTCAGAGATAGATCCAGGGCATGGCCTGGGCAATTCAGGGCCTATGCTTTGCAGGCCCAGCACTAGTGGCACCCATGGCTGTGGCAGGGCTGAAGAGAGGCCACAAAACACAGCCCCCATGTACCAGGGGAGATCCAGAGACACATCAGCCATTACCAGTACATGCAGCCCCCAACACATTGGGCCCAGTCAGGCCTTACAGCCCCTGGCTCTGTGACATCCATGGGATTAGGCTGTCTGAGCCACAATCAGGTGATGCAAATACAGCAAACTCCCCAGTGCTCAATGTCTCAGCCTCCAGCTATCACAGCTCCATGCCTGGCCACTGGCTTCACAGGTGTCCCTGGGTCCCAGGCTGTGTCCACAGCCCCAGGCCTAACACACTGAATGGCTCAGTAGCTTCCACTCACCCCAGAATCTCTTCAGTGTTTCCTTCATGTCAAGACAAATTTTATAGTCATTCTTCAGCTCAGTAGAAATGGAACCTGGTTCATGGAGTTTCACACTCTGACTCCTATGAAGGAAACGTCCCATCATCACCCAGGAGGTCTGTAAACATCATTTCAGAGCTACCACCAATAAGGTAAGAGCCATGAACATCAGGAACATACCTGGACAATGTGCTTTTTACACCCTGGAAGGGAAAAAAGAATCAATGTCTGAATTAAAATCATGTGCGGAAAACAGGGAATTTTCACTCTGAGTCTCCACCTTCCAGCTATAAAAGAGATACACCCTTCAGGGCTTCACTGTTTTATGGGAAAAACTCACAAGTCATTTTGCATTAGCAAGGTTCATTTGATGTAGGCAAGACAGTAATTTAGCTCCAAACATTATCCCCAGTGGCCCCTTGTCCTGTCATTGCACATCTCAGTATCTGTGTGTAACCTTTCTGCCAGGGTGAGATGGCAGGACAAGGGCCAAGTTCCATATCTAAGGGCTTCCAAACAATGTAACACCATCAACCAGCTTGAGCCCCCACCCAGTCTTCTCAGAAATCCTGCACTATTTCCTGGGCACCCCAAAGGGGTAAAGCTTCCCCACTCACAAGCACAAGATGAGTGCGGTATACAGAACTTTTAATACTAGTAATAACAGAATGTAAAAGGCTAAATAACAAAAATCAGCGCTGATCTAGAAAAATCAGTACAGGACAAGTTTCCCAACAACCCACACCACACAACAAAACATAGAAGACTTAATGGCAAAACCTGCACTGATCTGGGAAATTAGTGCTAATCAGGCTACCAACATGATCCCACATATAATAACCGCAAGTGTAAACTCCCTAGTAAAATTGGCACTGATTGGGAGAATCAGCGCTAACTAGGCTCCCAGGAACCCTAGGGTGTGTAAGGAGTGTCTTTCATGGGAGCTGTCTGCCAGCGACAACCACTGGTCACTCACTTCATCCACTAGCATGGTCCCTTGGTTCTGCCTGCTCTCCGCCAGCTCCACCCACCGGTCCCTCACATCGCCCCTCTTGCTGCTGGCCGCTTTCACTGTCGCTGGCTCCACCCACTGGTCACTTGTGCTGCCCAGCTCGCCGCTCTCACTGTCCTCTGGCTCTGCCAGGTGGTCACTCATCTGCTGCTCCTTTTCAGTGATTTCATCTCCTCCCCCTAGTGATTTCAGCTCAGAGAGAGTTTGCCTCTCTCAGTGATTTCAGCTCTTAAAGCTCAGGTAGCTGCAAACAGTTACTTCCATTAAAATAACAAAGGGAGGCCTCACAAGAAACCCAGCCAGATCTATCATTCAACAGTGAGGCCATCGGGGGAGGCAATTGCCTCAAGCATAGCTCCAGAAGTAGCTATGCAAACCCCCACCCCTGTCAAACTTTTCCAGGTTGAAACAACCAGTGGCCTCTCTTACAGTCTCTTTTTAGCCAAGGGTAGCTTTTACCCTTTAACTAACCCAAACAGATTTGGAACAATCAGAGAATAGGACATCACAAAAGACAGTAATTCATATTCCCCTTCGGGAAAATTACTGATACTGACAGATTTGTGATCAGATTAACCCCAAATACAAATACCCACTATGTCCTGCACCCACTATGCTAATACCTAATTGTGCTCTTTGTGGTCGTGCTAATACAGGACCCATGCAGATTAGTTGCCCCCCCTCAGAAGCAGTTAGGCACAGCTCCTGAGCCTGCCTTACATCCTCCCCCCAGCTGAGAATTTGTCATCTCTGCAAATCATGCTCCAGATCACCCCATCCATACGGGTTCTTCCCAAAGGGTCTGAGGAAGCCTACAGTGGCAGCTACAAGTCTGTGTGTGAGATGTGTTACTTCCTCACTGTTTACCCCAGGTGCATCATAAATCAACCTATTGACTGGTTTTATAATTTTGTCACATATATTGGGCATGGGTTCCTTTGGAATTGTGTTGGCTTCCTCTTGGGCAAAGATGGGTGAGAGTTCCTGGTTGGATCCACTGTCATTTGGCCTCAGGTCCTGCATTCCTTGTCCTACTTCTGGCAGGGTGCTCCAACCATCTGACAGCCTAGCTGTATCATCAGCTGCTTGTTGCAAATCCTCACAGTCAGAGAATACTGGAGGAGTTAATGCAATGTCCTGTCCTGGTTCTGTCATCATTAGGGGTGCCTCCGTACCAGGCCTGAATACTTCAGCCATGGGATTCAGGGCTAAGACATTAGAATTCTTGCCAACCTCCTCCAACTGGGTCTGGAATCTGTATCCATCCTGGAGTATACCATTGGGGTGTCCTCATCTTCAGACTTGCTCTCTGATGCGCCCAGTAGAGATGGGTTAGCCCTTGGGGGCCCCCCATTTACATCGGATGGTGGAGTTTGCCCAGAGCCTTTATTCCGCCTTAGCACCATGTTATGGTCCATTCCATTGGGAGCACCCACTAGTTCCCCCACTGGTAGTAAAAGGTTTCTGTGTACTGTTTTTACTTGTCCTAATCCTGTCTCAGGTCTAATATTGTAACTGGCAGATCCTCTAGCGTTTCCACTACCAGATAAGGTAATACCCAGATTGCGTAGCAGTACTCTGTTTCCTGGCTGGAAGTCTTGTGCTTGCACCCTAGCATCACATTGATGCTCATTTCTATCAGAGTTCTTATGTGCTGCAGCTGTAGCTAAGCAATGCCTCCTGTAGTTTTTCTTTCAGTCATGAAAGATATTGTTGATGTGCCTCATAGCTTTCCCTGTCCTCAGACATGCCAAACCACAAGTCTATGGGTAGTCTTGGTTCTCGTCCAAACATCAAAAGATATGGGGTGAAGCCTGTAGCATCATTTTTGGTAGAATTGTAAGCGTGCACCAGAAACACTACATGCCGACTTCAGTTTGCTTTTTGTTCTGGCTGCAAGGTCCCCAGCATATCCAGCAGCGTTCAATTGAATTGTTCTGGCTGAGGATCACCTTGTGGGTGGTTAGGTGTGGTTTTGGATTTCATAATCCCAGCCATCCTTAGCACTTCTTTGAGGAGACGGCTTTTGAAGTCCTGGCCATGATTAGACTGTATGGAGAGCCGGGAATTGGTATGCTGAAAAATACCTGTCCCACAACACTCTGGTGACCGTAGTGGCCTTCTGGTCATGTGTGGAGTAGGCCTATGCATAACATGTAAAGTGGTCTGTCACCCACCAATATGTTCCCCATATTTTTTCTGTCTGCTTCCAAAGACAAGAAGTCAGTGCATACGAGCTCTAATGGTTTGCTGCCGGTGATGTTCTTCAAATACCTCTTCTACCATCTGGGGCCAATAGAACCTACTATGAATGAGCTCTAGGGTTCTTTCCATTTTTAGATGCCCTAAGTTATCATGCAAGGCCCTCATAGTCAGTGCTCTGAACTATTTGGGTAGTACTAATTGTGTCCCACTTAAATTGTGGGTAGTACTAATTGCTTTTGTAAGGAGACCACGGTGACATGATGCAGCACACTCTGAATCAATTTAAGTTTGCCCCATTCCCTTAATAACAGCTTGCAGTCGGGTGTAGATGGAACCACAGTGGTGGTGTTTTTCCCGTCTCTATTGGCAACTAGTACATCACAAATGTCAACACCTTGCAGTTGAGCTTTTTGTCAGTCACTAGTGTTGAGCCTGGGCAACAGGGACTGGTCTAACACAATATAATTCACTGAGACGGGTGGCATCATTTCAGGGGCCAAGCCCAGAGCCTCTGCTGCAAGACCCTGAGGACCCCCCCTGCCCCTTGGGTTCTCAACAACTTCCAATGAAAATAGCTCTAACCCCGTCCACAGGGATCACTCTAGAGTCTGAGGCCTATGGAAACTGCGATAAGGCATCCACATCTATATTGCTCCTTCCAGTTCAGTACTGGATGCTGAACTCATAGTCCGTCATGGCAGCCACCCACCATTGCCCCATAGTGTCCAGCTTGGCACTTGTCAACACATAAGTCAATGGATTGTTGTCAGTCCATACCTGAAATTGGGCACCATACAAGTAGTCTCAGAACTTCTCAGTGACGGCTCATTTCAAAGCCAAAAACTCCAGCTTGTGAGCAGGATAGCGGGTCTCACTAACTGTTAGCCCTCGGTTGGCTAATGATACAGGTTTTCGAATGCCTTCAATTTCCTGATACAACACAGCTCCGAGGGCTTCTGAAATAGCATTGGTGTGTGAATGGTTTGCTTGGGTCAGCAAAGATGAGGATGGGAGCATGAGTTAGGCAGTTGATGATTTCCTGAAAGGCCCTCTCACATTTCTCATCCTATTGTGATCCAAATGGCTCCAAAGGACCGGAGGGTCTCAGCATTGTTGGCCTTTTAGGTCCTCTTTTACTTTTAGTCAGTGTCTTTTTCTTGCTAGTGGGGTATCTCCTGGAAAGATCATTCAAAGGCTTAACAATACAGCATAATTCTTACAAATCAGCGATAGTAGCCACTGAATCCTAGAAATATCTTGAGCTCCCTGTAATTTCTGGGACATAAACATGTAGTGAGTGGATTTATTTTTTCTGGGTCAGTACTCACACCCTCCTGGGACACGATGCGACCCACATACTTCACTGATGTTCTGCAAAACTGGCATTTGTCAGTTGAAAGCTTCAATCTGTAAGCTTCCAACATGACTAACATTTTTAATAGTCCTTCCTCATGCTCCTCCAATGGTCTTCCAAATATAATAAGATCATCCAGATACAGTAAAATTTGTAGCAAGTTCATGTCACCTACAACCTTCTCCATAAGACACTGAAACATAGCTGGGGCCCCTGAAATCCCTTGGGGCGTATGTTCAAACTGATAGACATATGAAGGCTGTCTTCTCTTTATCTTCCTCCCGTAGTGGGATCTGATAGTATCTGCTCCAAAGACCCAAGACTGAAAACCACTGACTCCCCAGCAAACAGTCTAGTGCATCTCAGATTCAAGGCAGGGTATACTGGTCAACTATGGTGCATCTGTTTAAAGTACGGTAGTCAATACACATTTGGATTTTTCCAGTTTTTTTTATGTACCACCACAATAGGAGATGCATATGAGCTGTGGGATTCTGTAATGATGCCATTTTCCAATAGCTCCTGGAGATGGCACCGTACATCTTCCATTTCTGAAAGACCAATCTTCCTAGATCCTTCCTTGAAAGGTCAGGAATCTTGAAGCTTAATATGGTGTTCCAGCCCTTTCACGCATCCCACATCCCACTCATCAAGTGAGAAGACCCTAGATCTTTCACAAAGTGTTTTCCTCAGGCAGTCCTTGCACTCTTCCAACAGTGGCGTGTCCCCAAAATCAAACCTTGCTGGGTCTATTTCTGTACCTCCAGTTCTGTGTTGGGGTTTCACAAAAGCCTCAGGCTCAAAAAGGTCAGCTATCTTCTGCCCCCCCTTCACAACAACATCACGAGTCATTTCATTAGTCGTCAACACAAACACCCTCTTCTGAACTTCGCCAGGCTAGGTTATGACCCCACTAGGGACCAGTAACCCTTCAGCGAGGCTACTTTCAGCTGGATGCTCAACCATCACTAGCATTCCCCTGTTGCCTTTCAAGTTGGTGTTCACAACAGGTATCTCTCTTTCTGACATTACAGGCACCACTAGAGGGGTTGTCTCTGCATACATCAGCTCTCCCACTGGGAGCTCAGCCATCTCCCTTCTATTGTCCTCTCAAGACCCTGAATCCATTTCCCCACTTTTTCTTGAGCAGCCTGCTTCTTTTGATACACTAACACAAGATCCCCTTCATTTCGACGTCTGGCGGCCTTGTGTCCTTCCTGCCCACACCAGTAGCAGAAGAATAATCGCCATCATGCAGCGCCCATGCTCCCATGTGTAGTCTTCTGGACCATGGCAGCTGAGGCCTGCATGTGCCTGCAGGTTCCTGCTAACTGGTGAGTGGTCTGCAGTTCAGCCACCCACTCTGTCAGGACCTTTACTTGTTGGACCAGTTCCTCGTTACTATGACCATCAGCGCCTGAATGGTCTGTCAGATGCTGCACTTGGGGACATACAGGGCTGCTCTTCCTCATCCTCATGGATAGCCTGCCTCCTCTCCTCCTCTCAGATCTCTTTAATTAGCTCAGAGTAGCCTGGCAGGCTTTTCTGTCGTTCCCTCAGCCAGTGGTGAAGTGGAATGAGGTCCTGGTATTGGACCCCTTCTCACTACTTGCATCAAGTCCATCTTCTCAGAAGTTACAGCTCCACTCAAGACAGCTTTCTGTAATAGCTTCTTAAGTCTCTGTACATTGTCAGAAACCTTCTCTCCCTTTCACTGTTTGGTACTGAGAAATTCGCAATAGATGTCCTCTGCACTCTCCTTTCTTCCAAAAACATTGGTAAGGGCCTCTAGACAGTTCTCTACATTGACCCCAGGGTTAACCAATTTTAGAGAACTAGTGCTGGCCTCCTGAGGCTCTGTATCAGGCATGTTTGCTTCTCCTTATCGGGAACGGCCCACCCCTGCAACATTTCTGTGGTGTGTTCCAACCAGAGTTCAAATCCTTTCTCCCCGGGCGTTGGGGGGGGGGATTCTCCAGAAAATAACCTTAGCTCATGGTATGTGCTGGCAGCATGCTGGGCTGTTTAGCCCTGCCCAATACTATCTCTAGAGCCTTCTCCCATGCCCCTGACAGAGAGGTAGTCCTTTGTTTCGGGGCTGCTGGGCTAAGGCCTAATAATGCTGGTACATCAGCCATAGACTTTCCTTTCTTATCCAGAAAAGCAGTCATTTTCTTCAGGAACTCTGTCTTGGAGGTTGGAGCCTTTGGGAACTTGCCTCCCACAGCCACTGTTTTCCATAAGTTGCCCACAATCTTTAACTCAGGTGGCACCAACAAGGCTTCCACAGCCTATTTCAACTCACAGAGCATGTTGTAGGTTTCCTTGTTGTCCTGGGATACCTGCCCACGCAGCCTGCATTTAGCTATGTAGGACTCTATGGCTGACTCAATGGAACCCTCATCAAATCACTTAGGTATCCCTTGCACCAATATGCACTTGTTAGGGTCAATACTTCCTTACACCAATTTTCTAATAGCTGTGAAGCCATTATGCACATATTTTTTTCCAGCTCCAATCACAACAAAATAGGGCCCCAACTTCAGGGGTCACTCAGGTGTGCTTGCGAGGGGAACTAACCCAGGATCCCAAATGAGCCCCCAAAATGTAACCCTTCTGCCAGGGCTAGATGTCAGGACAAGGGCTGGGTTCTATATTTAGGGGTTTCCAAACAACATAACACCACCAATCACCTTGAGCCCCCACCCAGTCTTCTCGGAAATCCTGCACTATTCCCTGGGCACCCCAAAGGGGTAAGGCTTCCCCACTCACAGGCACAAGATGAGTATGGTATACAGAACTTTTAATACTAGTAATAACAGAATGTAAAAGGCTAAATAACAAAAATCAATGCTGATCTAGAAAATCAGTACACGACAAGGTTCCCAACAACCCACAAAGCATAACAGAACATACAAGACTTAATGGCAAAACCCGTACTGATCTGGAAAATCAGTGCTAATCAAACTCCCAACATGATCCCACATGTCATAATAGCAAGTGTAAACTCCCTAGTAAAATTGGCACTGATTGGGAGAATCAGTGCTATCTAGGCTCCCAACAAACCCTAGGGGCTATGTCCACAGACAAAGCGTTATTTCAAATTAAGTCATTTGAAATAAAAGCCTTATTTCAAAATGACTTATTTCAAAATATTTTTTTTTTATTTCGAAATAAGGGACACCCTCAAATCAAAACAGCATGTCCTGTGTATGGACACGTTATTTTGGTTCAGGAGGGGGGCAGCATGGGAGGTGTGGCAACATGGCCCCCAGGCAGGGCCATGTTGCCAACCAATCCCCTGCCTGGCTCTCACGTGGAGAGCCAGCCAGGGGATAGCTGCCCCCAGGGAAGGGATTTCCTTGCCCTCTGTCCCCCACTGCTGTTGGGGCAGAGGGAGAGGCACTGTGATGGGAAGGAGTGCAGGGCACCCTGGGCAGGCAGGCTATGCCCGCTGCTGGGACTGCCCTGAAGCCGGGCAGGGGGGAGCCACAGCACCTGGTTGTCCCCACCCCTCAGCTCGGGGCAGCTGAGGGGCAGCTGCCGGGAGGGCAGAAGCAGTGGCCCCCGGCTCTGCCCTGCCTAGGCTGGCAGGTCCCCCCGAACCAGAGTGGGAGCAGAACTGGCACCTGTGACTTCCCTGGGGCCGGCAGCTCCCCCTGAAACAGGGCGGAGGGCATAACTGGCACTCATGGCTTGTGCAGGGCCAGCAGGTGCCCAGAGCCCCAGCAGTGGGCAGAGTCTGCCCCCACACCCTGTACCTCCCCGGGGCAGCATGCCTCTAGCCCCGGGGGGGGAGCAAGTGGGGGTCTGGGCAGAGGGAGTGGGGTGCCACCACCACCCGGCTAGGGAGCTGAGCAGCCAGCCAAGCTGGCTGGCCGCCTGCCACCCCCCATGCACCAGGCAAGCGGGAGCAGCGGGCTTCCGCCGCCGCTTCCACTTGCCTGGGGCAGGGGGGCGGCGGGCGACCCAACCGGCTTCACCCACTGCTTCCCCTTGCCGGGGGCACAGGAGGCAGGCGCCCCAGCTGGCTTTGCCCACTGCTTCCCCTTGCCAGGAGAAGGGGGGGCTGAAGCAGGATGGGGCACCCGACCCCCCCGACCCCCCCTGCTCCCGGCAAGGGGAAGCGGAGAGGGAAGCCAGCTCCGGCACCTGCCAACCCCCTGCACCTCCCCTCAGCACCCTGGCCAGGTGCTGATCCTTGGCCAGGGTGCTGGGGGACAGGGTGAGAATTCCTCCCAGAGTGTCATGCACCCTGGAAAGATCAGACACGTTATTTTGAAACCATGGTTATTTTGAAATAACATGTCCGAACAACATTATTTCGCACCAACCTGTTTCAAAATAACTGCTGTTTTGAAACATATTGGGTTTAAGCCATTTCAAAACAATGGCCCTTATTTCAAAATGACGGAGCCTGTCATTTTGAAATAAGAAAATGTGTGGACTTAATCTTTTTTATTTTGAAACAACCAGTGTTATTGCAAAATAAAAAAGACGTGTGGAGATACCCAGGGTGCGTAGGGAGTGTCTTTCACGCCAGCTGTCCGCTGGTGCCAACCACTGTTTACTCACTCCATCCACTAGCATGGTTCATTGGCTCCACTTGCTGTCCACCAGTCACTTGCAGTGCCCAGCTTGTCGCTGGCTACTCTCACCATCTGCTGGCTCCGCCTGCTGTCCGCCGGCTTCATCCACTGCCCACTCCATCTGCTACTCCTCTTCTGTGATTTCAGCTAGAGAGAGGGTTTCCTCCCCCTAGTGATTTCAGCTCAGAGAGAGTTTGCCTCTCTCAGTGATTTCAGCTCTTATAGCTATACAACCCCCCCCCCCATCTTAAACTTTTCCAGGATGAAACAAGCAGTGGCCTCTCTTACAGGTCTCTTTTTACCTAAGGGTAGCTTTTATCCTTTAATTAACCCAAACAGATTTGGAACAATCAGAGAATAGCATATCACAAAAGATAGTAATTCATATTCCCTTTCTGTAAAATTACTGATACTGACAGATTTGTGATCAGATTAATCCCAAATACCATTACCCACTATGCCCTGTACCAACTATGCTAATACCTAATTGTGCTCTTTGTGCTCATGCTAATACAGGACCCATGCAGATTAGTTGCCCCCCCCCCAAAGCTATTATGCATAGCTCCTAAGCCTGCCTTACATGTGCTTATAAACCTTGCTGGGCCCACTGCTGAGCACTCAGAGTAGGGTGGGTTTAGCTCAGTGGTTTTCAGACTTATGGTGGGGACCCAATACTGTGTAGCAGTCTCTCAGGTACTGGGGTCACCGTACCCCCTGCTGCTCCCACTCAAAGATGTAATTGTTGGCTCACAGGCATGAGTTATTTTATTTAATTTTTCAAGTTTGAAAACCACTGGTTTAGCTTTTTAACATTTTTGTATCAACCATTCCATCGCTCCTGGCTCCAATGGGTTTCCAGGAACACTCCCCTCTCACAGGCACTGCAATGGTTTTGAACTGACAAAGTATTTAATCTGATTTCTGTTTGTCCATAAAAACTACAGAACACTTTTACTGTAATTTTTGGAATGAAGCCCTCCCCACCCTGGCTATGACCTTAAACTCCAGAGAGATGAAGAATTTTGATGTCACCAATGTCTCACCTTCAGCATATCAGCAGCCTTTTGCTGACACTTCTTCTCTATCTCTCCAATCAGTCGCTGCAGAGAGTAGCTTTGCTGGGAGAGTTTGGTCACATTTTCCTGTAGTCTCTGCAGTGTCTCCCTGTCCTCCTTTGCCAATCTCTGCAGAAGGAGCTGCTCTTCCTCTCTCAGCAACATGTGCAGTCTGTTAAATTCACCTGAGATCTCCTCTTTCTTCTCCTTTACTTTCCTCTTGAGACACAAGCACAGGGAAGGAAGAGAGAAAGTTGCAACCAGATGTTAAGTCACAGCTTGGGCCTCTGTCTATGAAGCAAGGGATAGAAAATCAGCAACAGGTTTGTAAGGATCTTTACTTCTTTAGGAAAAGTATCATAAAGGTTTGTTGGAGTTCACAGTTAATACGGCCAATACCTGGCCACTCAAACACTGTTTGGGGAAGAACTGGGATCTCTGCGCTGGTAGAAGCCCTACCCCAGGAATACCCCGGCGCCCCTGCTTCTGCCCCAGGGCGGGGGCTGGTGGAAGCCCCACCCTGGGAATTCCCCCAGCGCCCCACTTCTCCCCAGGGGCAGGGGCCGGTGGAAGCCCCACCCCTGGAATCCCCAAGCTACAGGAATTCTGGTTCTTGTAAATAGCCACCATCCTCTGCCCAGTGAGACACCTGTGTCTCCTCCCTTCCCTGTTACTGGCCTATGTTGTCCTTACATACCCTGGGGTCTGTGCAGAGATTCACAGTGAAAGGCAGATGACCTGGAACTGACACTATGCAGCATAACATCTGGCTTATGGGCAGAGCTGTAACACTGGCTTTTGCCACCTGGGATGTGCTCCGATTGGAATATGTCCCTTGCAATTAGTGGTACAGCTGGCACTGTGAAAGCCGCCCCTTTAATACAGTGGCTCCAGTCAGCTGCTCCGCACCACCCAGGGTGTTGCCCAATTGGCTCCACCGTAGTTACGGCTCTGCTCATGGGGTCATTACCTGGCTCCTGACAAATGCAGGTAAAGTCGCAGGAACAAGCAGGTGCTGGGGCAAGGTGGTCACATGATGGCAGCAAGGCTGAGAAGAAGCTAAATACCACCTGGCTTTACACTGATCTACCCCGGCTCTGCTCACTCACATGTCCGCACTGCAATGGGAGATGTGTGCCGACAGCACATGAAGACACAGCCCAGCTAGCTGTGACCTTGCCAGCTCTGGTCCTGGCATCTTGTCACTTAACCTCAGTATCACGGACTGAACAAGCCCCTGAGAACTCTGGTAATTACGCGTGAGGTTACCCCGTACCAAGCTGTTGGTGCAGTATATATGTGCCTTCAGGGGCAGATTTTCCAGGAAGCTGAGCACCCACAATTGGGTTTGATGCTCAGAATTGATCAGCAGCCAGGATGGACCCAGCCTAGCCATTTTGTAGCTCACCCATGGAGGCAAACCCCATGTAGTTCCCATTGTTAGCATCCATGGTAGCTGCTGGGCCAATGCAATGCAGTGACTGTGGGAGGGAGAAGAGGATGGAGAAGGGACAACCCCTCATTCCTTCAGGCTGAAGAGAAACTGGGAAGCTGTTTCATGTAGGCTACTGAATCCTGACGACTGCAGCACCCACCACCCCATCCCCATCTGCAGGAGGGAAACAGGAGCCATGCAATAGTGAAAACACTGCAGCCTGTACTAAGGATTATTTGCCCCACCAGACAGCACAGGGGTGGATCATCACCACTGCACACGGCCAGGAACTGCCCCCTTCTCCACCACCTACAGGTTGTGCCGTACTGAGATCCCCAGAGCCACAGTCTGACCCTGCCGGCACCTGACCTGTGTCACAGAGCAAACAATCAGGGCAGGCTCAGAACCTCGATCTTGAGTTTTACAGCCCCTCATCCCTGGGAGCTCTGCAGGGGAAGGGCTCAGGGAGGATCAACCCCAAAGCCCACCTGCCACTCCATAGTTTTCTTCTCCTCTTCTGATGTCCGAGCCAGGGCCTGCTCCAGCTCCTTCTTCAGAGGGCTCAGGGCTTCCTGGAGTTTCTCCTGCAGGGGCATTGTGTGTGATAAACATCCATTACTCTGCCTGTCCCATGGGTGGAAAGGACTCTATGTGCTGCCACTGACATTTCATACACCAGCAGAAAAACACCCTGGAAGCAGCCAGCAGACGCGGTCATGTCAGCCCTGGGGGTATTCTAGAGATGCCAGGCTCAGAGCAGGACGCTCTGCTTTGTGCAGACACTCAGGACTTTTCTAAACCTGTGTTTTACTTGCTGTCTCCCATCACTGAGCTCAGGTGAAATAGCTGGGAAGGCTCCAAATTGTCCCTCATGCTGGACAGAGTGAGAAGCTTGGAAAGTTCATCTCTTTGCTGTACCCCAGGCCAGGCCAGGCCAGGAACAAGATTTTCCCCTTTGATGGCCTGTGATTCGTTCACCTGATATAGCAACGTCCAGTCCTGATCTATGGCCACTCCTAGGCAGCCCTCCTGAGTTCCTCCAGAGCTCCATCCCTGTCACTCTTTTTCTTTTCCCTGAGCCCTCAAGTTCTCCCTTCCTCTTTCCACAGGCCAGGGCTTCTGCTCAGAGATCCTGAGCTGCACCTGGCCTGACACCTTTGCCCTGCAGCTTCAGGGAAGCTCTGAGCGAGGGGCCAGCAGTGGGTGGTAAAAAACAGGAGAAGGAACCTTTGCATCCAGCATGATAGCTTCATACAGGAGAGCCAGTAACATCTGGGGGAGAGGCTGCTGGAGGGACAAAGGTAGCTGGATTCTTTGAAACTCCACCCACGCAATAAACTCATTAAAAGGAGACTCTGTGGCCTGTTCACAGTAAAGGGTGAAATGGTCACAATAGGGCGGGGTTGCTGATTGGCTCCAAGGGCTCCTTGGGCCCGGCTCCCCTTATGGGGCTAGAATATGCCACTGTGCTCCACTGGGCTTTCTGGGCATGGCCCTTCATTACTGGGGAAATGATAAGGCATGGCATCTTTCAAACATCATCCACCAGTGGCACCAGCAGAAGACGTTAGTGGTACTAAATGGTGGCAAGCTGTAACACTCTCTCTCTCTCTCTCTCTCTCTCTCTCTCTCTCTCTGTTCCCATATGGGGCATAAACTCATTAATTTAAATACCAACACGTTATCATCCCTGGGCACCGGAGCTCACCCCCCTCTCCGACCTGCTGGGCCCAGATTTCTGCACCCCCTATGCAAAGGTGGCAAATTTTGAGGTTTTTCTCCACATTCAGAGCAGCTGGAGACTGAGTTTAAAAATAATGAAAGCTGAGATTCTGGAGAACAAGACAGTGGCTTTGGAGATGCACCAGTGTTTCCTGGATGGTTCTGAGCCCTGTAAGCAAACACAGACTTGGGCCTGGTCTCAACCTAATACTTTAGCCAACCTAGCTACTTCCCTGCAGTGCTGTCATATCATGTACACTGGTAGTCCTAGAAGGTGGACAAGTAGACGAATTGCCCAGGACACCATGGAAGGTGATGGGGAGGGTCTCACAGTGAGGCCTTCCAGGGAACCTAAGGTGGGGCTCATGGACCCATGGCTGGGTCAGCAGGGAACCCAAAGCAGGAATGGTGACACTGGTGGGGTTGGCTGGGGGCTCATGATGTGTCCAGGAGTGGGGGATTGGGGAGGCAAGGCCAGGGTAGAGCAAAAATCAACAAAGGGACCTCCATGCTGTTTGGAGGGACCCATCCTTGACTTTTGCCCTGGGCCCTGGAATCTCTAAGTCAGCGCCTGGTTGTATAGATCTAGCCTGGGTGTTTTTGGGGCCGAGAAGTAGCTCAGTGGAGAAGAGACAAGCAGCAGAAGTTTGGGGGAATTCAGGCCAAACTGGGATTGTCAGTGAGTCTGGTGACTGGTCCCTGTCAGGAGAAAAATCAGCCATTTCCCCCTCTTCCTTCTGCAATCCTGGGCAGGGTGCCTAATGTCAGCCATGTCCTCCCTCACCACTCTCCTGAGGTGAGTGCAGGGAAGGCAGGTCCTCCTCCCCAGCCTCCCACCCTCTAGTGCAGGCACAACTCTAGACAGGAGATGGGAACACTAATGGGAACACTGGTTATTTCATAATAAAAGAGATTAGGTCCACACGACGTATTCTTGTTTCGAAATGACAGGCTCCGTCATTTTGAAATAGGAGCTGTCATTTTGAAATAGCTTAAACCTTCTTTAAATCGAAACAGCTGTTATTTCAAAATGGTTATTTCGAAATAACGCTGTTTGGACATGTTATTTCAAAGTAACCATTATTTCAAAATAACACTTTTGCCCTTTTCCTTCCCAGGGTGCTTTCCTTTTAGCTTATATTGGGTGGGGGCATGGACCAGGGTGGGGGCCATGTTGCCACACCTCCCATGGTTCCCCTCTCCTAAAGCAAAATAGCAAGTCCTGTGTTTGGACATGCTATTTTGCTTTGAGCTTTTCCCTTAATTCAAATTAACATTTTCTTAATTCAAATTAACTTATTTTGAAATAAGGACTTTATTTTGAAATAACTCATGTTGAAATAACTTATTTCAAAATAACGGTGTACGTGTGGACATAGGCAACACGTTTCTTTACTGTGGTTCCAGAACCACAATGTCCCATGCACACAGCCAAAGTCCAGCTGTGTTAAAACACCCATGTCCCTAACTTTGTCAGACAATTAGATCAGCACTGTACACATAGTGCATAATAGCACAGTGAACTTTATCAAACAATTACAATACAAACTATGAAATAAACAAGGAGTCAGGGGCACTTTTAAAGACCAACTAATTGATTTTTTGTATAAGCTTTCAGGGGAGAAGATCTCACATTGTCAGATACTTTGAAAATGGGGCAACTTATAGAATGGGAGGAAACAAATGCAAAGAAATGTAAGTTATGGGATCAGGTCACACTATAACAGCAAATCAAAACAGCTGTAAAGATTCAAATACTGAGGAACAGCACACAAATGGAGATGAGGTCAAATAATCTGTTGCAATGGGAAAAGAATCCATAGCCCCTATTCAGTCCTGACTTGACAGAATCAAATCTGTAAATTTGCATATTTGAAGCAAATTTGCTTCAAAGAGAAACTTCAGACTTCATATGCAAATATGATTCTGTTAAGTCAGGACTGAATAGTGACTATGAATTCATTTCCCATTACAACAGGTGATTTGACCGCACCTTCTTCTATATGCTGTTCCCCAGTGTTTAATTCTTAACAACTGCTTTGATTTGCTGTTACGGTGTGACCTGATCCTATGACTTACACTTCTCTGCATTTATTTCCTCCTGTTCTGTAAGTTCCCCCATCTTCATGGTGTCTAATGAAGTAAGATTTTTTTCCCCACAAAAAGCTCATGTGATAAATAAATTTGTTATCCTTTAAAAGTGCCCCAGGTCTCCTTGTTTGTTTTGCTGAACTAGACTATCATGGTCGCCCCTTTGGAACAGTACAAATTCTATGTTCCCTGTAAGTTGTGTGAGCACACAGGTCATGAAACCCTTGCATACAACAAAATAAAGCTCCAACAAAAAAATTCAACAGTGCTAATATTTTTATGCTACTTTAAGAAGGTGGCTTCAAGTAGTATGTTTCAAATTAGGTTTTGTAATTTACAAAATCATTTCCATCACTATAGCGAAATAAAATTTAGATATTATTTTTCATCATACACAGTTGCTTTGTTGTGCTCACAAGTTTGACCACACTCCATGGAGTGCACACAAATTTGGACACTGGTTCCAAAAATCTGCACAAAAGAAATTTTTTGCACACACAGCCTATGAAAAATTAGAGGGAACATTGGTACAAAGGTATACAACGGATGATGTACCTAAGCTGTAAGGCCATTCTACATCCCATCAATTTTAACTGGGATAATGGAGACAGAAGTCAATGTGGGTGGAATGGGGCTGCTGGACTGGGCAGAGCTGACGGAAGAGAGTAGGACAGGATACAGAGAGAGAGAGAGAAGAGCAGGGCACAGTAGCAGCTGTCGGTCTCTGTGCATTGATATGCAGGGATGTGTCAGGACTCAGATTGTCTGGGGGCACAAGGAGCCATCAGTGTCAGCCCTGTTTCATCTATTTGGCTTTGGAACTTGCAGTGTTGGGACAAAAAAGTTTAGATCTTTCTTCATTACCACAATCCCCAGCACTCATTCTCTCTGAAAGCCCCACCCCTTTCATGTAGGTGTCCAAATTTAGACCACCATGTTTGCAAATTTGCTCTTTTGTTAACAGGAGGGTGAACCTGGGGCTCTTAAGTGGTTTAATTAAGGAAGGTCATTTTCCTACCTTGTAATCCTGGGCAGCCTTCTCAATGGGAACCATGGTGTGAGACTTGTGATCCTGGGATTTCTCACACACCAAGCAAATGGCTTCTCCATCTTTCTCACAGAAGAGTTTAAGATGTTCCTCGTGTCTCTCACACAGATCCACTTTTGGTTTTATCACCAGTTGTTTGATCTTCTGTACTATGTTGTTCAGCTGTGTGTTGGGTCTGAGCTCCCCCTTCTGGAAGGGTGCTCTGCACTGAGGGCAGGTCAGCTCTGGCCTTGTCCCCTTTTCCCACTCCTCGCAGCACTGGGTGATGCAGCCTTGGCAGAAGTTGTGCCCACATGTGAGAGTCACTGGCTCTGTGAGGTACTCCAGGCAGATGGTGCAAATAGCATCATCTTGCATTTCTGCTACTGTAGCTGGGGAGGCCATGGCTGCCGGTGAGTGTCTGGTCGTTTCCCTACCCTTTGATCTGTAGGGTGTGGGATTGTGTGTGTAGACTGGGAGGAGCCACCTTCATGTGTCAGCTGTTCTCAGCCACAAAAGGAGAGGAAAGAAAAAGAGGAGGACACAGGAAGGGAAGGG
>VOCP01056743.1:0-13312 GCA_007922195.1 Podocnemis expansa | reverse complement strand
ATCATCCAGATCATTAATGAAAACATTGAACAGAACTGGCCCCAGGAAATGTCTGAACCCAGCACCCATTCCTCCTCCTAAACCACTGTGGGCAGCAGCAAGTCCCCAGCCAATCACAGAGCAGGTTGGGTCCAGGAGAGGAAACCCAGGATGAGAGGACAGCCTCTTCCCTGGTCTTGACCCACTGAAATCATTGTGAAGTGGCAGCTGTCTTGGCATCTTGGCAAAGCCCAGCCTCTGGTGCCAGCCCCATTGGCAGAGAAGGAGACAGTGGCCATTTTGGAGAAGGGCAAAGTACTCTGCCAATGTGCAGATCATGAGATGCTGAAACCCTCCAGTAAACACTGAGAAGTTCCTGACAAAATTATGAGAGCAGAAACTGCTGTTCCTCTCTAAGCCCTGAGCCCAAATCCTCATCTCTGGCAGGTCCATGGCGCAGTGAGGACCATAAAGTGTGGGAACCCAGCCAGACACGAGGTGCTGGTGGATACATGGCCTGACCTCAAAGCTGTCCTCACCCAGCCATGCAGAAAGGTGCCATTCCTTAGTCACTGCAGTGTGACTGTGGCTCAGGCTGGCTCAGGAGTGTGGGGAGTGCCATGTGAGGGCCCTTCCTCTTGAGCGGCCTCACACAAGGGCTAGACTGCTTTGGTGTCAGGGATTGGGGTCCCTTCCTTCAAAAGCCAGTGCTTTTCAAACTCTCTGGGCTCAGGACACATTTGTAATTGTTTATGACTGGTTGTGGCACAGTAAATAGTCTTAAGATGGAGGCCCTGGCATGGCTTCAGTTGAATCCTGCCCCTGGTGATAAGAGTTTGGGTCCTTCTTGGTAGCTACCCCAGTGTTGTGGCTCCTGTGCTGGGGGGCTGGCTGAGTTTAGCTCTTGACTCTGGGAATTATTTCCTCTGGGTTTCAGCATTGCTCAGTTTGCCCCTACCCCAACTGGACCAAATTTTCAGCATAGTATCATTACCTGGCTCCTGGGGCTGGAGGGCCCCTCATTCAGACAGGACCAAGTTGACTTCCCTTTGTTATGATGGCTGGCCCACACTTTAGCAATGCTTGGACTCTGGAGGGTGCCATGTCTGGACCAGGAGGGCGAGCCCCATCAGCTCCATTGGATAGAAGCCAGGGGAGCTACCATATGACCATTTGAAACATTCTGGGTCCTACTTTGGGTTCAGACACATGCGATGAAAAAGCCTGACCTAAAGGGGCTCCAGCGCAGGGGCCAGGCTTGCTCAAGGGATGAAGTGATGAAGCAGATCAGGAAATTCATTGGGTGTTCCCCACTTGACTGCATGTCTTCCCTGGCAGGAGGTAATCGATGAGGCTGATTTCTACAGCAACACCTACGTGGTGTATTAACAGGACATTGAAGCCTATCGGGCCTTGCTAGGCAGTGCCATCACCTGGAACCAGGCCTGCATTATCCACTGTAATGTAGGCCCCTTAACACCAGGGAGAATCATAGAATCCTAGGGTTGGAAGGGACCTCATAGGTCATCTAGTCCAACCCCCTGCCAGAGGCAGGAACACTCCCACTAAACCATCCCAGTCATGGTTTTGTCCAGCCGGGCCTTAAACACCTCCAAAGATGGAGATTTCATCACCTCCCTCAGCAGCTCATTCCAAGGCTTCACCACTCGCCTAGCAAAAAAGTTTTTTCTAATATCCAGCCTCGACCTCCCAAACCGCAACTTGAGACCATTGCTCCTTGTTCTGTCCTCTGTTATTACCGAGAAGAGTCGAGCTCCCTCTTCCTTAGAGCATCCCTTCAAGTAGTTGAAGGTTGCTATCAAATCCCCCCTCAATCTTCTCTTCTGCAGACTAAATAAGCCTAATGCTTTCAGTCTTTCCTCATAGGGGTTGTGCTCCAGCCCTTTAATCATTTTGGTTGCCCTCCTCTGAACTCTCTCTAGCATGTCCCTGTCCTTTTTGTAGTGGGGAGCCCAAAACTGATCACAGTATTCTAGATGTGGCCTCACCAATGCAGAATAGAGGGGAATGATCACATCCCCTGACCTGCTGGTAATACTTCTTTTGATGCAGCCCAGTATGCCATTGGCCTTTTTGGCAGCAAGAGCACACTGCTGACTCATATCCAGCTTCCCATCCACCATGACCCCCAGGTCCTTTTCTACATTGCTGCTACTTAGCTGAATGTTTCCCAGCCTGTAGCAGTGCATGGGTTTTTTTCCGTCCCAAGTGCAGGACTTTGCACTTGTCCTTGTTGAACCTCATAAAATTTCTATTGGCCCACTGTTCCAATTTATCTAGGTCTCCCTGAATCCTGTCCTTGCCCTCCAACATGTCTACTGTTCCCCCCAGCTTGGTGTCATCTGTGAACTTACTGAGAGTGCAGTCTATTCCATCATCCAGATCATTGATGAAAATGTTGAACAGAACCGGCCCCAGGAGCAACCCCTGGGACACACCCCTTGTTACTGGTTGCCAGCTAGACATGGAACCATTGATTCCTACACGCTGAAACTGTTGATCTAGCCAGTTCTCTATCCACCTTATAGTCCACCTATCCAACCCATACTTCCTTAATTTGCCAATGAGAATGCTGTGGGAAACTGTATCAAAAGCCTTGCTAAAATCAAGGTATATCACATCAACGGTTCTTCCTGCATCCAGAAAACAGTCATCTGATCATAGAAGGAGATGAGATTGGTCAGGCATGATTTACCCTTGGTAAATCCATGCTGACTGTTCCTGATCATGTTATTTTTCTCTAAGTGTTTGAGGATGGATTCTTTGAGAACCTGCTCCATAATTTTTCCAGGGATTGAGGTGAGGTTTACGGGTTTGTAATTCCCTGGATCCTCCTTTTTCCCTTTCTTGAAAATAGGCACTACATTTGCTTTTTTCCAATCCTCTGGCACCTCCCCCATTCTCCATGAGTTTTGAAAGATAACGGCCAGCGGTGCAATATCTTTATATGTCTCCTTGGTCATCCGACCAAGCTTCCACTTCCTGTAAGCTTCCTTTTTATGTTTAAGCTCAGAGCAGAGTTCTCTGCTAAGCCATTCTGGCTGCCTCACATGTTTGTTCTTTCTCCTAATTGGAATGGCAACTTCCTGCACCCTTAGCAGGGTTTCTTTAAAATATAACTAACTCTCTTGGGCTCCTTTCCCCTTCAGATTAGCTTCCCAAGGGATCCTGCCCATCAGTTCCCTGAGGGAGCCAAAATCTGCTTTTTTGAAGTCCAGGGTTTTTGTTTTGCTTCTTTCCTTCCTTTCTTTAATCAACATCCTGAACTCAACCATGTCATGGTCACTACTGCCTAGCTTGCCATTTACCTCTACATCCCTGGTCAATTCTTCCCTGTTTGTGAGCAGCAGGTCGAGCGGTGCAGGGCCCCTAGTTGGTTCCTCTAGTATTTGTACTAGAAAATTGTCCCCAACACTCTCTAAAAATTTCCTGGATTGCCCATGCACTGCTGTATTGGCCTCCCAGCAGATGTCAGGGTAATTAAAGTCCCCCATCAGCACCAGGGCTTGTGATCTAGAAGCTTCCACTAATTGTCCATAGAACACCTCATCCACCTCCTGCTTCTGGTCTGGTGGTCTATAGCAGACACCCACCACAACATCCCCCTTGTTGCTTTCCCCTCAGTGTAACCCACAGGCTTTCTATTGGCATGCTTCCACTTCCATAATGGAGCTCTGAGCAGTCACAGAGCTCTTTTACATATAGTGCTACTCCTCCCCCTCTTCTTCCCTGCCTATCTTTCCTGAACAGTTTATACCCATCCATGGCAGAGCTCCAGTCATGCAGCCTATCCCACCATGTCTCTGTTATTCCTATGATATCATAGTTCCTTGTCTGCGCTAGTATTACCAATTCTTCCTGCTTATTTCCCAGGCTCCTTGCATTAGTGTATAGGCACCTAAGATACTTGGCCGATTGCCCTACTTTGTCATGTTGATTTCCAATTCTATTACATAAACCTCCTTGCATTTTTTCTTGGAGTTCTCCTCCCCCACTCTCCTCGTGTATTGGGGCTTCAGTAGAGCACTTAAGACATTTATTTGATTCCCCCCCCCCCATGTTCCAGCCACCTTCCCTTTTATTCCTGGTGCTACAGTCCCAGCACCCCCCAAGTTCCATCCCTTCCCCCAGATCACCCACATTGTCACTGAGCATATATTTCCTTTTTTGGGCGAAACCCCAGGATCCTGCCTAAAGTATTATTTTCCCCCAGGCTGATGGGCAACTCCCATGAGCCCTGTGGGGGCAGGTACATGTGGGTTGGCTCCTTGCCAGCTCTAGGCTGAGGTCAGCTCTCCTAGCCACATACTCTAACCTCGGAGGCCTCAGATTAGTGGATTTGGCAGCTTAAACACCTGTCCTCTGTGCCAGGCTGGCCACCCACAAACATGGGCCCTTGTGTGTACTCTGTTCAGTTCCTGACCCATTGCTGATGTGTCATTTCTGTGCTCTGCAGGGTTCCAGGAAGAAGTTGTCAATGTCTCCAGCGAGACAGCTCAGACTCATAGGCTGTGTTCACATAGCAGTCTTATTTCGAAACAACAAAAGTTGTTTTGAAATAAGAAATGCCCTGTTCACACGACGCATGGTTGTTTTGAAACAACACGTTCCGTTGTTTTGAAACAAGGACGTTGTTGCGAAACAACTTAAACCCCATTTGGGGTCACAACAACTTTGTTTCGAAACGATTGGTTTGAAACAATCCTGTGTGAACATGTTGTTTCGGAACAAAGTGTTCCGAAACAACATTTGACCCTCAGCATCCTGGCCAGGGAACCATCAGCTGAGGGCTGTCCTTCAGCCCCAGAAAGGGGGCTGCAGCCCTCTGTCGGGGTGTGGGGGGGTGAGCCTCTGCGGGGCTGATCGAGCCCACCGCCTGAGCTGCTCCCAAGCCCCGCCATAGGGTCAGGGGCGCTGGGCTTGAGCCTGCCGCTGCAGGGGCTGGGGTGACTGTGGCCCTGGGGTTCCCCGGCGCCCCGCACCAGCTGGGGGAATCCCAGGGCCACGCTCACCCTGGCCCCTGCAGCAGCGGGCTGGGCCTGGCGCCCCCGACCCCGCAGCGGGGTTTGGGAGCAGCTCAGGCGGCGGGCTCAAGCAGCCCCGCAGCAGCTCACTCCCCCCCCTGGGGCTGCAGCCCCCTTTCTGGGGCTGCAGGCCCCTGAAGCAGGTAAGGAAATAGCATGTTCACAGTGTGAACATGCTATTTCGTTTTCCGCTTTTTTCCTTATTTCGAACTAACTTTTTTTGCTAATTCAAAATAAGTTATTTTGAAATAAGGCGTTATTTTGATATAAGTTGTTTCGGAACAAATTTATCGAAATAACCCTCTGTGTGTGAACGTAGGATGAGGGGGGCGGAGCTGCCAGGGGAGACCAGGAATCTCAGCATCATCTTTTGCAAAACTCTCAGGCTTTCAGGGCCAGTCTCATAACTCAGGGATCTGACTCCTGATTGCTGCCCTTTGGCACTCAGCCCTGCTACTCTCTGTCCCCACAGGCTGGACTCAGCTATGAGGCTCTCATCCCTGGATGTCTCCCACACTGACCTGGTGAACAAGATGTGGGCCATAGGGAGGAACAAGCACAGCAGGAGGGTTGTGGAGATCCTAATCTGCCACTTCCCCAGCTTCTGCCTCCTGGATGCTTCTGACAATCCTGTCAGCTAGGCCCTTTCACACCTGTCTGGTGTGTAGTTTCACTCTGCCCCAGCACCAGGGGTGTAGTTACAATGGGGCATTGAACATCGTAATAGCCAAGCAGCTGCATCCTTTAGACTATCTCTGCTACGGACTTGTTGCCATGGAGAACTACCCCATGCAGAGCCTGCAGGAGAGGCAGGGCTTCCAACACCAACCTGGCCTGTATTACTTCATCAATCACAACACAGGACTGAATGAAGTCCCCACATCAGCCACATCTCAGCATCAGGCATGGCCCCTTCATGAACCCCCAAGCCCAGCCACTCAGGGGAACCAGAAGAGTGGGGCAAAGGGAAGCTGAGGGAAGGGAGTGGGAGGAGTCTGCAGTACGTCTGCAGTATAAACACCTGAATGTGCAAAAATCAGGGCATGCTGCAAAGCTGAAAGCCAAACAAAACACTGATAGATGGTGTGGTGTTTTGGACTACCTAGGGTCATTGGGGTTGCCATAGTGATAAATGGGAGAGTCATTTAGGTGCTAGGAAAACCTGTCTGTGTTCTCAGTTCTCTTTCAATAAAGACATATATAGCTCTGAATATGCTGTCCTCCTTATTGGATTATAATCTCCCTTAAAACTCTACATCTGGCGACAAAGGATGGGATATATGATGGAGTGGCTATCCTCAACAATCCTAGCAACTCTGGAAAACCAGAATACAATGTAAGAAGCAAAATTTTATTTTACTGCTTGTATGGGGGTTGGGTTGTAGCTGTGAAAGCTGATCTGTTTGCCTAAGGGCTAGCTGGCTATTCTGAAAGCTGATCTGCCTGTTGTTCAGCACAAGGAAGAGATAAGGCTGGCTGGCTATTCTGAAAGCTGATCTGCCTGCTGTTAAGAGAAGAGACAAACAATAACCACAAGAGGGCATCATGGCTTTACTTACTACAACCTTTGAAGCATATGATCATTCGGCAGCTTCCTGGCAGACATATACAGCCCGATTTCAAAATTTTGTAATAGCAAACAACATAACTGATGAGAAGAAGGTACCAGTTTTCCTAACGGTCATTGGAGTTAAGACTTATAATTTGCTATGTGATTTGCTTTATCCGGAGAAGCCAGAGCAGAAACCTTAAACTAAGTATGCCCAAATTGAACGCGAAGCACTGGGCATTGTTTTTGGCATTCGGAAATTTCACCAGTAGCTGTCGGGAAAAAAGTTCATCCTTCTCACTGACCATCGACCCCTGACATCAATTTTGGGGCCACACACAGCCATCCCACATTTGGCTGCTAGTCAGATGCAACGATGGGCACTGATACTTTCTGGATACACATATGAAACCAAGTACAGGCAATCCTCTTTGCATTGCAATGCTGATGGCCGTTCAAGGCTACCTTTACCAGCACACCGTCAGGATCTGGGCCAGGAAGGAATCTTTTACTTTGAACAGGTGGAAACACACACCTGTCACGGCTTCTCAAGTGAAGAAAGCAACACAGGTTGACCCAGTACTCTCACGAGTTATGGATTTCGTGATGCATGGAATGTTCTTACCTGACTCTCACGTCTCTCCTGACCTCCGACCCTATGTGTCTAGGAGGACAGAGTTATCGACCCAATCCGGGTGTTTGTTGTGGGGTATGCGTGTCATTATCCCACCTTCATTAAGACCACGTTTGTTGGAACAGCTCCATTCAAGTCACTGCGGCATAGTGCGCATGAAAGAAATTGCACGGAGCTATTTCTGGTGGCCGGGCTTAGACAGGGCCATTGAAGAAATGGCTAGAGCTTGTACCTCATGCCAGAGCGTCCGGAACGCACCTCAGTTGGCACCTCTTCACCCATGGGATTGGCCCGAAAGGCCATGGCAACGTATCCATGTTGATTTTACTGGCCCATTTGAAGGATGTATGTTTTTAATTGCTGTGGATGCCCATTCAAAATGGCCAGAAGTCTCGGTAATGCAGTCCACTACTACGGAAGCCACTATTCAGACCCTGTGTGGCTTTTTTAGTCGTTACGGTCTTCCAGAACAGCTGGTGAGTGACAATGGACCACAATTCGTTTCTCAGGATTTTGAAACTTTTATGAAGGCCAATGGAATACATCACATCAGGTCAGCACCGTATCATCCTTCCACCAATGGACTTGCTGAAAGGTTTGTACAGACTATGAAGCAAGCTCTAAAATCTGCAAAGGGATGTTCACCTCTTCATAAGCATCTGGACAACTTCTTGTTGTCCTACAGAAACACTCCACAGGCTACAACTAAGGCATCTCCAGCTTTTCTTATGATGGGACAGCAGTTGCGCTCTTGCTTTGATTTGCTGAAACCACGAGACACACGGCAAGTGGTTCAATGCCAACAGCAGGACCAGGTCAGCAGACATTCACCAAGAACAAAGGGCCGCACCTTCAGTATTGGACAGCCAGTTCTTGCACGAAACTATGCTTCAGGAGCTCAATGGGTCCCAGCAATGGTCATTGCCCAGACAGGACCTGTTTCCTACTCTGTCCAGACAGCGAGTGGCCTAGTTTGGCGACGGCATGTAGATCAGCTGCTTCTCCGTCATATCCACCCAGAAGATGCATCTTCAGCAGACATATCTGACTTCACTCTTACTGATGATACAACATCAGAGCATGAAACTACTGTTTCTGTCTCTCCTGCTCCAGCCACACCTTCAACACCTTCAGCCTCCCTGGACCAACCGGACACAACATCCTCTCTGGTTCTGGCTACTTCCCCAGTACCTGTGATCCTACCACCACCAACACTACCTTGTGGGGTGGGCACACCAGAAGTTCGCCGTAATCCACCTCGCGACAGAAGGCCTCCTAATCGGCTGGATCTTTAGCTAGTGGTGACCCCCTCTTCATGGGGCAGAATAATTCCTCAGGGGTTCGCTGGAGATGGGGCAGTCTACCCTCATCTCCTAGTTTAGTTCTTATTCTTTCGGGGGGGGGCACTTTATGCTGGGGGGGTGTTCATTAGAGGGGGAGGAATATGTGATGTTTTGGACTACCTAGGGTCATTGGGGTTGCCATAGTGATAAATGGGAGAGTCATTTAGGTGCTAGGAAAACCTGTCTGTCTCCTCTCTCTCCCTCAGTTCTCTTTCAATAAAGACTTCTTATACAGCTCTGAATATGCTGTCCTCCTTATTGGATTATAATCTCCCTTAAAACTCTACAGATGGCACTTAATCTAGACTCCCAATCAGTAACAAACTCTTTCTGGTGCCCCACACCAGTTATCAAGAAACATAACAAAGCAGCCCACTTTATTGCACATCAGTGCCTCTGGTCCAAAACTAACCACTGGGTCTCAAAGAAATAGGTCTTCCTGACCCCAAAGGACAAGTCACATGACCCAGAACAATACAGGTTTGGATCTTACAGAAAATACTATGCGTCCAACCAGTCCTTAAGTGACTAAAATTAAAGGTTTAACATAAAAAGAAATGAAACAGAATATGAGAACTGTTGAAAGGTCAAAGTGACTCACATACATACAAAGTATTAAGACTCCATGTTGTAAAGCAAATCTTTGGAAGAATATGGAGTCTGCAGGATTGTCCAGTTCCTCTGGTACCCACCCAGCACCTCAGTGGGCCTCAGTCCTTTCTCCAGTCAAAGACGAACAGTTTCAGAGGAGGGTGTTGGTTGTAGTCTGAAGACTGGAGACAAACTGGACTCAGGGCTGCTGTCTTTTATCACCTCTGGCCGTCGCTATGATGTGTGAAGTTTTTGAAAATCAAAATGGAGTTGGGTTGACTCACATAGGCTATGTCCACACATACATCATTATTTTGAAATGAGTTATTTTGAAATAAAGTCCTTATTTTGAAACAAGTTAATTCGAATTAACAGTTTGTTAATTCAAATTAAGGGACAGCCTGCTTTTGAAATAGCCCTTGTTTCCAAATGGTTATTTCAAAACAAGGTCGTTCGGACATGTTGTTTTGAAACAGTTGTTTTGAAACAAGGGTGTTGTTTTGAAACAACGTGTCCAAATGCCGTGGTTTCAAAACAACTGTTTCGAAGCAATGGCTATTTCGATTAGATGCGAGGTTTAACGGTTTCGAAATAACGGCTGTTATTTTGAAACAACGGGTCCCGTTGTTTTAAAATAACGGTGCGTTGTGTGGACATGCCGCTTCTTAGTTTGAAACAACCTCTGTTGTTTTGAAATAAGCCTGTGTGGACATACCCATAGTCAGTCCAGGCCTGTGCCTGTGGTTCCCTTCTTAGGTCATTAAGGAGACAACGACTTTAGACATCCAGTCTGGGGAGTTTCCCAGAATCAAAAAAGTTGAATAAATATAGAACAGACATATTCCTAATCTAGATATAACAATTACACTTAAACAATGTAATCATCTATAGCAAGTTATAACTTTTCTATTAGTACCAAACACTGTTCCCTTTAAGGCGCGCGGCTGCGCGGCCACGCACATAAGAAACCCCTCCCCGCGCAGGGGTTTCCAGTCCCCGCGCACGGGGAGGGACAGGACTGGCTGGGACAGCCCGACAGAGCGGCTGAGGCTCAGCCAAGAAACGGAGGAGTGGTGTATCGCTTTAAGGCTGCTCCTCCTTGCCCTGCCCTCCTCCCTGCTCCAGGCATTCCTGCTGCAGTGCTACACGTGGTTTTGCTTTGTTGCTTTGGCTCCTCACCCCCGGCTTCTTTCCAGGCTCCAGCTCAGGTCCTCTCCCCTTTCCCGGCACCTGGTTTTGGGGGAGGTCTGATCTTATTTTTTGGTGGGGTTGGGACTTTTCTTCACCTTGATGGGATCTCTGAAGTGCCCAGAGAGAAACCTGTGACTCCTTCTTTGCTTCCTGCTTTGCTGCCCTGCTTGGCTTAGTTTCTGGGGAGGGTTCTTTCTCTAAGGGCTAGGCTAAGCCAGATCTTTATTCCTGCTAATGAACTTTGGCTTTTGACAACAAATCTTTTGTTTAGAGGGCCAACAAAGTTCACTTTTGGTTGTGAGGAGCTTTGAATCTGTAAGATTTTCCTTTTCCCAGTGTGATTTTTTTTTCAGTTTGTTTCTCCTTTCCAAGAAGAGATTAGTCGTCTATAGATGTGTCCTTAAATTTTAGTAAGATACACAGATATGAAAGTATTATCCATTCTAAAGTAGCTGCTGGGCTGGGCCTGATCCTATGCTTTAAATGAAGTCAGTGGGAAATTTGATGGAGTAAGGATTGCAATATTTGTCCCTTTGTTAGTTTATCAAATCATAGAAAACAAGCAGCTTGCTTTTGCCTATATACTCTATGGTTATTTTTATTTTGTTATATTTAGGAAAAAACTGATCATTGCATTCAAGAATAGGTGCTGTCCTCTTGGGTGGAGCATTTGATAGTCACAAACTTCTAACTTCATACCCCCCCCCCGCCACAGTTGATGTGTATTTCACATAAAAGCAAACAAAATGTCAATGGTCATAAAATAGATATATATCCATCTGTGGTTTATGGCAGACATAGTAGGATATGCTGTTTCCAGACATTTGCATTTTAGGTAAAAGGTTATGTTTCAGGTAGGTCTGTACATAAAAACCAGCAGATCTCATTTTTTCTCATTTCTCCTTTCCTGAGTGTATAAAATCTAAAGAGCTTGTCTGTGATTTTTTAAAAATACTGCACAGTGAGGCTCAAAACTGAGGCTAGACAAGGATTTCTGTACACTCCGCCTATACCCCCCAGTTGTTGGCTAGTAACAGTGTTAGAGCAAATGAGTGAGCACCCCCTGCACCCCCCCAAACATCCCCCTGCACCACACCCCTAATTTCAAGTCATGGGGAGAATACTGCTGACAGAGATTACTTTTCCTTTAGAAGCCAACAACTAAAATTCTGTTAGGCTTCATGTAGTCAAGGGCCCATCCCTCTGTGTGTCAAACAGTGAGTGAATTCTGTGAAGGAACTTAGTGTGTTAAAACTGGTTTTAATCTTGTCCATAATTACTACATTAAATTTATTAGAGGTGTGCTTCCGTTTGCAACTCACAATGTAAAAACATCAGTCTGGATAGGAGTTCTGCAGTGTGATTCTCCTTGCACCTTGATATAAACATTCAATACTTAGTTTTGTGACTCCTTAAAGTGGTTGGCTTTACAGTTACTTTAATGTGAAGAGGAAAAATACTTAAGCCATTCATTTGATATTCTTGAGCCTCTGTTCTTGCAATTAATCTCATGCTGTAACTAGGGGCTAGACAGATTTCCCTGGAGTTGGGTGATCAATGGGGCAAGCATTTGGGGGGGAGCATTGGCTGGGTGGATGAAGGGGGCCCAGGTGGAGCCCCAGATGTGTATGTGTCCTCCAACATCCTCCTTTTTGTACTCCCCTGTCCTCCTTTCCATACTTTGGTATCCGGTAACCCTAGTCTGGCAAAGTGGTTGAGGTTTGGATGAGGGGTGGGGGGGACAGGCCTTAACCATGGCCAGGGATCAACTGGCGGAGGGGACAGGGTGGGAGAGCAGCTGAAGATGGGCAGGGGGACAGGCCTGAAGCCCCACTGAGGATTGGCTGGTGGGGGGGGGGGGAGTTGCTAGCTATCCAAGGGCTCCTTTTTACCTTCATGTCCTTCCTCCCTCAGGCATCCTAAAAACAGGTGATTGTCCAGCCTTTTACTTCTGATAAGTAGACTGGGGGGGCACAGTGCTGGAACCCACCATCCTGATGTTAAGAGTTTGCTGCACAGATGCACACATGGAATAAAGAGCAGTTTGGGGGGAATGGGATCAAGGGGCAGTGGAGTACACAGTTATCCTTTATGCCTAGAAATTTTTATATATGGAATGCCTGTAGCTCAGTTGGTAGAATAACAGATTTGTAATCACAGGGTCAAGCCCTGGGTTGGTTTTTTTTTTTAACCTTTTGGCCTGTTGCTCCTTAGGGAAGGGTTAAACTGGGGAAAAAATATATAGCAAACACTAATAAAATGAAGGAATAAAGTATACTGTGATCAAGATTAGTAATAGTGACCAATTAAGTAAAACAAGTAAAGGGTCACATTTGAACTGGCTAGGAACAATTTAGGACCATTTTTTTAAAATTGTAAAATGGGCTGCTGTGCAAAATGAAAAATGAGAGGCAAGTTAATTCCTTTCACTTTAACTTTTTTATGTGTTTATACATTTTGGAAAGCCGACAAAGGCAGACAAACAGGATTGAAGAACTGATGAGACAAAATGTTAAATAAGCATAGAACACATTCAAATTATTAATAAAAACAATTTAAATAACATTAATTTTTCTTTGTTCTATATTTTTCAATAATTTCCATCATGTGAAGTTGCACAAAAATTTTATTCAGAAAAAGTTTTGCACACGGGTTGAAAATTTTGCACACAAGCCGTCAAACCTTAGAGGGAACATTGGTACCAAACATGGCACAGCTCCTATGGATTATTAAAATTATGGAATAATTGCTATGAAATAGTATCACAAATGATGCCCCAAATCCAAACAGTGTCACATGGGGATCAGTGTTAGGCCCAGTAACATCTCTCAACTTCAGGTCCACATGATCCTGCTACATCCAGCCCATGCTGTCCTCCATAGCCCCATACCCACCTTTACAGGGTCTGTCCTAGTCTCTCAATGCCCATAACCTGTCGTCAGGAGGGCTTTGGCTTCCTTGACCATGGGTTGCTGTTTCA
>VOCP01056739.1:0-10753 GCA_007922195.1 Podocnemis expansa | reverse complement strand
TACAAGGTGGAGGGAGAAAATTATTCTCCTGAACTGCTAATGATAGGGCAAGAAGCAATGGGTTTAATTACACTAATAGAGGTTTAGGTTGGACATTAGGAAAAAATTCCTAAATGCCAAAGTGGTTAACCAATGGAATAAGTTGCCAAGGAGGTTGTGGAATCTCTATCACTGGAAATTTTTACTATCAGTTTAGACAAACAGCTTTCAGGAATGATTTAAGATGGTAGTTGTTCTTGCTATGAGTGCAGTGGACTAGCTTCAATGATTTCTCATGGTTCTTTCCAGTTGTATGATTCTGTGAGTTCCATGAGTAGATGATCATGTTGCTCCCTTTTATCCTTAGGTCTGTGAGTTAAACTGAGTAATGTTATGGGAAAACTCCCATTTAGGGTGCCTAAGTGGGCCAATCAGTACCAGACACCACGGGTTAGTGGTTGAAAAGATTTTTATTCTTGTACAAGAAGGGGAAAGTTACACAGTCCCAGCAGAATCAGTAAGCTTCCCACCCCCCTGGTGTCAAAGCTGTAGCTTATATAATGTTTAATAAACAACTTGCATCACCATACATATGTTACAAGATAACCACAAGGCTTTTCCTTTAGTAGTTCTTTGTATCTCCTTCATGGTCAGGTCCTTGCCTACTTATCTCTCTTACAACTGTTCTTTGTATTGCTGGAGAGTTGGCAGTTTTCACTGAGCCTTGCTTTATTACTTGTCTATCCTGCATTGTTTTTGCCCACTACACTATTAGTTTTTATTCCCAATCTATCTTAGTCTTATTTTTATTGGCTATGTCTACACACACGGTTATTTCAAAATAAGGATTTCAAAATGACTTATTTTGAAATAAAATCCTTATTTTGAAATGAGTTAATTCGAATTAACAAAATGTTAATTCAAATTAAGGGAAAGCCTGCAATCCAAATAGCTGTTATTTCGGAAGGGATATTTTGAAATAAAGCCATTTGGAACTGTTGTTTTGAAACAGTTGTTTTGAAACAACAGTGTTGTTTCAAAACAACAGATCTAACCGGCATTATTTCGAATTATCCCTTCCGAAATAATGGTCGTTTTGAAAACATCGAAGTTTTACTTTTTCAGAACAACAATTCTTATTTTGAAAGGACAGGATCCGTCTTTTTGAAATAAGAAAACATCATGTAGACCTAATTCCTTTTATTTTGAAGTAACGAGTGTCATTTCTAAATAAAAGTGCCGTGTAGACATACCCATTAAGATGCACACAGACCTTTATAAATTTTCCATAACAGTAATAGAAAGCTAGAGTTTCAATGGAAAAAAAAAAAAAAAAAAAGACAAGTAGAATGGGCAGGCAGAGGGCACAAGGTCACCTATGCAAAGTAGTAGACCTGAGCTGGATAAATTATCAAGTTTGCAGGAGTTATTTTGCAAGTCTTATCTCATTGAAATTGGGAAGAAATACACGGAAACAAGAGTAGTAATTGTGATCCAGGCCTGCTGAGATAACCACTTGAACATGCAAAAATTATGGCTGGCTTTATCAGCCTGATCTTCGGGGAGTGGGTGGGGCTATGTGCCCCTAAGAACTGTCACCTGACACCACATCTATCTCTTGTCTCACAGCAGAGCCAGCCCTGTGCCCAACCCCACACAATAGTAAGGTCTTAGTGAAGTGACCTAGAGGATGCTGGGGGACTAGTTGGAAATACAAATTCTTGACAGGAGGACTCAAAGCTATGCAGGGTGCTGCAGAGATTTACACTAGCCCCATCCTTGGCTCTCCTGCAAATTAGGACATTTCAAATGAATGGAACCCCAAAAGATTTACTATGCTTTCTGGGAATTCTCTTTCATTAGAGTTCTAGGAGACAGATTTTCAGAGGCTGTGAGCACCACTCTGCAAAGAGCTGGAAGCCAGAGTGAAACTATGACAAGGTGTACATCTGGCAAATTTAGTTCAGACTTGCTAGTCTGAAATAAGAAGTTTGAGCTTAGTTCAAAACTAACAATATGTTTTAGTTTGTACTAATGCTTAGTGTTAACTAAAATGTGTAGTTAGTTTAAGCTAATTGCTTAGTTCAAACTTCTTAATTTCAAACTAAGTGTTTTGTCTGTGCCTAGTTCAAATTAAGTTTTAAACTAAGTGTTCAAGTCCAGACCGACCCCAGGTTCTTACAAGTTCAAAGTAAGTTTTCCTTAGTCCGACCTAAGAAATTTCTTAGGTCGGACTAGAAAAAAAAACTAGTGCAGTCATGAGCTAAATTAGTCCAGATTAAACATCCTTAGTCTGGACTAATTTGACAATGTAGACATAGCCTATGATGCTTGTAGGCTCTTGACTGTTGTCAGGGCTGTGACTCAAAACATCACAGCTTTCAAGTCACTAAGGTAACAAAGCAGAAAGTAACAGATATGCTCAGTTGTCTAGGCATTGCTCAAAATATCAGATTATTTGACAGTAGCTAAACAGAGTGTTCAGTAGAAATTACTGAATTCCCTTGATGTCAGAGTCCATTTAAAAATCCTTCAGAGACAACAGACAGTAGAACAGGAAATTTCAATAGCACAGAAATGGGAAACCCAAGGTCATGTCTTTATTCTTTTTCTATGTTATTTATCTATGTTCACTTTTCGTCACTATTTCCTCTACACATCTCTGATTTTGACTTTGTGTTTATTTTGACCCCATTTGGTTTGTAACGGGTGTTGCACAATGAACTGATAATTGAGAGCAAATTCAATGACTTCAGGTGGCATGCATCAGAGGAGAAAGCTCCAAATGTTTGCCAGTTAGGAATTCAGGGAAGCAAGATAAGGGGACGCAGGAATGGAGGGAATTGTGGGAGCCCTGGGGATGACGCAGTTGGGGACTTTGTGATGGCAGAAAAGGGAAAAGACTCCAAGAGGAAAGAGTGGAATGCTAAGAATCAGCAATCATTCTGCTGAAGAAAAACAAACAATCTGAGAACTTAAGCCATCAGCTCTGATGTTCTGGAAGTCATGGGAAAATCAAGTAACAATATACTTAGGCAGGAGGCATGATAGTTGATGCTAAGGAAAGAGGTGCTTTTCAGAGCGTTAGAACTCAGAAATAAGATTGCAGTGTTTGATGATGGAGACATTGGATCTAAGGAACTTCTCAGGTGTAAAACTCCACAAAGCTGAACTCAACTAGATAGGGACAGAGCACTGTTGATGAAAGGGGATATAGCCTTTCCTCCTCTTGGCATTTTCGCTTAAAGTCAGTGGTCCCAGGCAATCACATTCTGCAACTATATTTTCCAACTTTGTCACGAAGCTCTTTAGTTTTGACTCCATAAATGATAGGGTTCATCATGGGTGGGATGACAACATACAGGTTGGCCAAGATGATGTGAATGTGGGCACCAATGCCCTGACCGAACCTGTGTGTCAGGGAGGTAAAGACGGAGGAAGTATAAGACATCATTATGACACAGATGTGGGCCGTGCAGGTGTTGAGAGCTTTTTGATGAGCTTTCTTGGTAGAGATCCTGAGGACAGTCCTGAGGATCAATGCATAGGACAAGCAAATGAGGGCCAGATCTAACCCACTGACAAAAAGTACTGCTCCTAAGGAGTACCTTTGGTTGACTGTTGTGTCACCACAGGACAACTTCAAAACGGCCATGTGTTTACAGTATGTGTGGTGGATAATACGATTCGCACAGATTGGAAGCCTCTGCAGGAGTAGGGGGAGGGGCAGAACAAAGACAACAGCTCGTATTAAACCCACTAACCCTAGCGCAGCTATTCGTACATTGGTGAGGATGGAGGTGTATCTCAGAGGGTTGGAAATGGCAACATAGCGATCAAAGGCCATTGTCATGAGGACAGCTGAATGCATAGCAGCAATCCCGTGAAAGAAGCACATCTGTGTAAGGCAGCCACCCACAGTTATGACTTTGAAACCAAACAAAAATATGACCAGAGCCTTTGGCATCACACAGGTGGACAGGCCAATATCTGTGAGTGCCAGCATGCAGAGCAGGATGTACATGGGCTGGTGCAGGGTCTGTTCTTTGCCCACAATGAGAAGAACTGTTACATTTGCCAAGAGGCTGATGAGGTAGAATGTACAGAATGGTATGGCGATCCAGACATGGGCATTTTCCAGCCCTGGAATCCCGGTTAGGATGAATGTGGATCCTTCAAAGGGGGTGAGGTTGAAAGCTGCCATGCAGTATTCAAAGAGGCAATCAGGCTCAGCAATGATCGGGTACCTGCAAAGAGACAGAACCACTATGATAAAGAATACAGTAAATATTTTATCATTTCTAAACAATTTGGAAAGGAGGCTTAGTATTGAAATGACAATGTTTGCAAATGGCAGCAGATTATTTAGGTCATCGTGTAGTGAAGAGATGCACTCAGAGGGAATTAAGCAAGTGCAGTAAATGAGCAACATGACAGTAGAGGATATTCAGCATCACTAAGGACAGTGTATATTGTCAGCGGAGGTGGCAGCCATGATGGCCACCCCGCCCCACACGTAGCCCCCTGGATTATGCTCCCTGATGGGCCTCCATCTCCGGGCCATCCAGCACAAGGGGAAAGAGTGTTAAGTATCAATCTCCCCTGATGGCTCTCAATCTCCTGTGTGAGTTTCTTCCTCCCTAGCTTTGTGTCAACAAGGAGGGGGGTGAGTTCCTATCCCCCCTGAACAGTTTCTCGGCACCCCTGTCACCACGAAGGAGGGGTCATTGTCTGGGGTCCCAGTTTTGTCATTGGTCCTGACCAGGATCCCACTCCTAATTGGCTATTTTTACTCTGGCTGGGCAAAATTCTATTAAAACCCCCTGTCTCAGCTGGCTTGTTGTTCTCCCACCCTTGAATGCTAAAGGGCACGTCGCGACCTGGTCGGACTGATCCCCCGACTGAGACAGGGAGTACCCGCCCCCGAGACCCTCTTTTTTCTTTTTTGGGGTGTACACGGATTGCCGGCCGAACGATTAAGTACTGAGATGCTGCAGCTGGTCTGCCTCCTCGCTTTTGGTTCTACTGCGGTCCTGGGACAGGTATTATAAATCGATATAGGCCTCCTACCTTCTCTTAATTATTCTACTTGGTACCATTTATATATAGTCTGTGATTGTAGCTTCTTCACCTGAGTTTTGTATAATTTGTGTAGTTGTTCTTATTTTCTTTGTATCCTGTATAATCTTTTTTATGATATAGTTGTTTAAGGTCTAGCATAGTTTTGTGTTGTTAATTTGCCAGGTGTTTTGTTAGTCATTTGTATTTTGCATCCTTCTTACTGTATAATTGTTCATTACTCTGCTTCTGCTCTAAACTCCTGGCCCCAAACTTCCCCAGTGTACACGGGGGGAGTGTAGGGGTTTATTTTTCTCTCATCTGACTTTTTTCATTCTGCTGCCCACCCTTCTTGGCTAGCAAGGAGGAATGGCTTCCAGCCATTGGTAAATACGCATCGGGTGGGCTGGTCAGTGCCTATACTGATGTTGAGGCAGTAAAAGTCCAGAAAAGTCCTCGACTTATTATGGCCACCCTCTTGTAGGTCATTAATCCATACTGTTATTTAACTATAAGTACTTTGGTAGGTTGTAAGTGTTTTGCATAGACTTACATGCTTTATCCTGTTGTTTGGCTGGAGCTGTTTTACAGGTGCTTTATATAGACTCTTGCTCCACACTGTTACTTGGCTATAAGTGCTCTACATAGGTTTTTAGCTTTATATTGTCATTTAGTTATAAGTGCTCATTTGGATTTTGCTTTATGCTATTAGTTGGTTATAAGTGTCCTGTATAGATTTTTGCTTCATATTGTTAGTTGATTACAAGTGTTTTTGTATAGATCTCCCTGTTTTACACTGTTAAAGGGTTGAAGGTGTTTAAGGTGTCACTATAAAAGTAGCTTTTTTGTTTAATTGAACTGGTGTCTGTCTCATTAGTGGGTGTCGCTGGTCCATCCCAGTCACATCACGAACCCGGGGTTCAACATATATGTTTATTGGGGGTGAAGGGGGAGTGAACTTTTCAAACATCTAAAAAATTCTAATTTATGTGAATGAATTCAGGACAGGGACCAGATTTCCAGGCATATCACTGTGTGAAACCCTACTCAAAGTGCCAACCCAGATAGAAGCTAAGCAATATTTGTGTGACAATGTACTATTGAGCCCAGAATGATTCTGCCTGCTGCCACTGGCATCCTGTTTGGAGGGAACTGGAAAGGTTGAAGATACCCTACACAGTGTGGGTTGATGAGGAGCAGCTGCAGGTTTTTTCTAGTCAGGCCGCATAATCTTCTCCAGTAGAGAAATGCATGCAGGAGAAAGATCCAGCAAAGGGGGGAAGCCACAGGAGGAGGGTGAGGTCTTCATGATTATTTGCTGGAGCAGTGAGGCCCCTGGAGCTGTTACTGGATGGTGATGGTTGATAAGTTGTAAATAAAGAGCATGGTTGGGAGCACAAAACTGCCATTAGCATTTGCTTTGTGAGTGCAGAAGACAAGATCAATATTGGCTCCAGGGTGAAATCACTGAAGATTAGACACGGGAGGAGTAGGATATGGAACAATACTTAAAACACAATGTCAAGAGGTCATCCAGTCAATGCTTCACCCTTGTTTGGTCTCCTCTGTGCACTGCCAAGCACCCTTCCCAAACAGCATATTGTACAACTAAAGAAGTTGAGGGAAGGGCAACTGGAAAGATCAAGGATCAGAGGAAAACTCTCACAGGGAGAGAACATGAAAAGACTGTGATCGTTACCTTAGGAGGAGACAAAATGGATGAGGCTTGAGAAGAGTCTACACAATGATGGCTGGCAGAGTTCATATGAAAAATGTGTTCTCCCTGCCTCTTCACACAAGATCAAGAAGAAAGACAATCACACTGAAGGACAGCACATTGAAAAGTGAATAAAACAATGCTGCTTTCACTCAAACCCTAGTTAGACAAAGGAACTCATTGACACAGGATGAAATTGAGGAGAGAAACTAAGCAGGAATTGTAAAGGGTTTGAACATTATAATGGATCACAAGATTCACTCATTCCACTAGTTACACCTAAGTAAATATCTTGGAAAACTCATAAAACCACATTTCAGGGTACAGGCTAATCTTTGGTTTTAGGAATGAAGGGAACAGCCTTATGGAGATCAGATTATCCCACCTTCTTTGCAGCTCCTGTGGGTGTCCATTTCAGAGAGAGGACTCTGGACCAGTTGGACCACAGATCTGATGTACCTTGCAATTCTTCTGTTGCAAAGGAGTGAAGATTTCCCATGGAAACAGACATTATCATGCCAGGCTGGAAACTACTGATCTTTTATTTCCCTTCCTTCTTTGGCTGAGACTTATTCCAAATGCTCCCAACTTTCTCTGAGATGTAACAAGTACACAGGTTATGATATTCCACCCTATTAACTGACAAGGTGAAGCAGAGACACCTATGAACAATCCCGCTACTTGTCCTTCTCACGTTACTAATAATAAAATTTGCAGATGCTGTGAAAGATTGGGGATTGTTTGTAATGTGATCTGGCGTTTCTGTGAAACTGGGACAAAGCAAACAACGTGTTCTGTTCAAGCTATGCTCACATATACCTTTGTGAACTCCATAGATGGGTGATAATAGGGGACTTTATCATTGGATGTAGTGACTCTGAACAGGATTTTGGATGTTTGACTTAGCTAATGATGAGCTTGCTGTGTTACCCCCTATGGTCACTGGAGCTCATATGATCCTGAGATGATAAACAGGGGGAAATTCAGGTAGAGATAAAGATGTTACTTTGTCTCTTTCTTTGAAATCACTGTAACTGCTGCAGGAGTGATGTGTTCAGTGCAGGTTTTGGAATATTGAAGATGGATGTCGATACACTGAAGGATGAGGAGAGGAAAGGCACAAAACCTGTAAAGATTCTGTCTTACAACAACAGAGTCATAGAAAATCTAATTCATTTAACTGAGATTGTTAAGAGGAGATTTTATAAAATCTACGACTCCCCCCCCATACTTAACAAAATGTGGGAAAATGTAGCTCACAAGCCCTGCAAATCCACACCAGCATCTGGATGGAGGTATCCATGGTCAGACTTTCTGTCTGGATTGAGGTGCAAGTGGAGGAGACTGCAGCAGAGCTGGCAGAAGTGATGTGGCTCTTCTGAACCGGAGTTTTCTAACAAACCCACAAAATTCTCACCACTCCCTCTCAAACTCCCATTACAGCTCCCCCTGGTGGCTTAGCCTCTGGCTTTTAAGGCCACCTCCTAGGTCAGCCCTTGCCCCCTCTTAAGCACACACAGAAAGGTGATCATAAGGCTGATTGAGGCTGACCAAGGGTGAGTGGGGGGAAATGGCACAAACAGCACGCAGACACACAATCAATCACAAACCCACGTCATACACTCACTACAGTAACAGAAATCACCCGAAAGACACAAACACACAGTCAGGAATTCACTCACCCCGAGGTTTGCTCTCCAGTGCTGAGGAGTTAAAGTTAGACAAACTCTTACTGAAAATAAGGTGTACACTTTTTAAACAGAGAGAGTAATTAAACATTGGAGAAATTTGCCATTTGTCTTTGCAGCTTTTCCATCACAGAGCATTTCTAAACCAAGGTTTGTTTGTTTTTTTTCTCTCTAACAGCTCTGCTCTAGGAGTTACTTTGCAGCAGGTCTCTCAATTTCTCTACAGGAGGTCATGGCAGCTAGATAAGCACAGAGTTTCCTTTTGTCCCACAGTTCTGTGAACTCATCCCTGCAGAATACAAAGGAATCAGCTGGAGATATTTTGTCCTCAAGTGGGTGTCCGAGCCTTATTAATGGACCTTATTCTTCCCCCTGAATTTATCATCAGGTGGAGAACCAGATATGATTTTCAAGCCTTTGAAATGATACCTTAATGTGATTTTTACACTGTTGATGTAAACCATGAGACATGGCCTGGATGAACATTGCAGCTGAGAAAAATACTGACGTGACCTCATAAATCTTTACTTTGAAGAATGTTTGCACAGCCCTCTCAATTAATAGCTACCAGAGTTAGCTAACAAATGATCCCAGAGAGTCCTGTGTTTAGACTCTGTGTCCCAGTGGCTCACTGGGTCAGCCGGGAGCTCCTGCATGTGGCAGCTGTATTTACTTCACTGATGACATGCCCCAGCATTGCCAAGGCTCATACAGAATGTGCATATTGCTCAGCTTTTTCAGTTTTGCTGCTCTGCAGTCTCAGAGACAACCCACAGCACGTACGAGGGGCACCGAATACCTCCAGGGAAGAGTTCTGGGTAGCTTTGAGGCTGTAGGAGCCACTGGAAACAGTGAAATACTGGAAAAAAAAAAAAAAACATTGGCTTTTAGTGTATCTTTGGAATCACGGCACTGCGTGATGGAGAAGATGACACACACCTTTTGGGATCTGATGGCAGATTAAGCCACATGAAAAGGCAACACCAACCTTTTTTTTCTACTGGTGAAATGGCAGAAGCTGCATAATTTACATTTTGGGGAACATTAAAAAAATTGGAAACAAAATTTAACATAGGCTGTGACACCCGGTCTGCAATTCTAGGTTTGCTAGTGGAAATAAAACCAGATGCAAGCCCAGGTACACTCAGGGCCAGGAAGGTACCCAGCTGTAGCCTGGGACAAAGAAATCAGACAAATTTTAAGTTCAATAGTGCCATCCACATTTCTGTGTACACCCCCCCCCCACTGCCTCTCCTGACAGCCCCAGGCCCTGCCACAAAATGATTATAGTCACTTATGGTGAAAACCAGGTTTCAGAGATACCCCCAGTTTGATAGGTGATAAAAATATCTACATAACCCAGTTTAAACTGTGTGCCTGCCTGCATCAGGGAAAGGAGAGGGGTGTCAGAGGAGCAGCCTGTCCAGACTTTGCAAGGGGTAAAGAAAATCCTGGGAGCAGCTCAGCATGTGCAGATAAGGAGAGAGAGAGACAGACCCAGAGGGAAGAGCAGAGAGGACGCTGGAACTCAAAGGAGCCAGGGCTCTTAACTCTTTCTGAAAATGACACAAAGCTTCAGCATACTACCACCAGTTAGTAGAAACTGAGACACACATTTCTGATGTTGCTTTCCTGTATTGGCATTCACTGAAATTTCCAAGAGGATGTTGTGGGATTTTTCACCAGAGGAGGGATGTGCTCTTGGATTCTGTCCTCCAAGTTAGAAATGTTTTTCTTTATACTGAAATGTGTGCTTCTTGTCCACTACAGAACAGGGGAAAACAGGTGAACACAGAAAGCAGTCACCCACTCACCCCCAAAATCCCTTTTCAACCCTCTAAGGTGTTCATTCAAGATTGTAGGTGCTTTCCTCAGGTCTTCTCTGTTCCAGATGAACTCAGTCATCCTTCAACATCGCAGGATGAGTCTCATTTATACCAATGGAGGTTCATGGTCAGAGAAAAATCAGGCTTTTAACTTAAATCCCTAAATATAGATTTTTAGTGAAATCATGGTCCAATAGGAGTCTAGCCATTGGTCTCAATAGAACCAAGAATTCACCCTTAGAATGGGACTTTAGACTCTGTCCGGGGGTAATCATAGCTTGAAGCCCTGGCACAGCAAGAGCTGTTCTGTCTGGGGGCTGAATGAGTCTGGAGGACCCCCAAATTTAAGTGGCATCCTGAGATGGGGCATGATTTCAAAAACAGGGTTTTGGTGAACAAAACTAATACAGCTACTGTTTTTTCTTTCAGTGATGTTAGAGTTACTCTGGAGTGATCTTCTTACAGCAGAATGTGAAAGCAGAATC
>ML683443.1:1643-13436 GCA_007922195.1 Podocnemis expansa | reverse complement strand
TGTGGATTGATCAAAACATTTCAGTTCTGACCTTTTAAAATTGAATAGTATACTATAACATAATGCAAAAAAAAAATCTAAATAAGTCATTTCAAAACAAAAGAAAAAGAGGAAATATTTTATTCAAAATATTGAAGCAGGACATCTTGATTTTATCAGAACTTTACGTGCCCCCTCCAGTTTTCTTCCTAACAAAAGACAAATGAGTGCTGATGCTAAAAAATTGTTGCCCACACGGTGCCATGCCTCACAAACTGCTGCTCAGCAAACACCATAACTTATTCAGCTGTATCAACTTAGAGGGAATAGTGCCATCCCTCCTGTATCCTGCTGATGAGGAGAACTGTTGAGAGGTCCAGGGCATAGGTACCCTCAGCCTGCTGAGAGTACAGGCACTTTTCAAGGTACTTGAGGGAGTGGGTCTGACACTCCATCAGGTTGAGCAGGCTCTGGAGCATCCTCTGCTTGACTCTGTGGTGTGCATCCTCCTGCTCACACCAGGCCCTCAGGCCCCACCAGGCTCCTCCTCCTCCTCCTCCTCATCAGGACTAGCCACTGCCTGGGAGTGTCGCACGTCAAGGGCACAGGGTCTACTGGAGAGAAGCAAAGAACAGAATTCTTCTCATTAGCTACTGCAGTGTATGGACTGATGGCAACTGCTGTGGCATGGCCATTCCCCTGAATCCCAGTTGCTGCCTTTTGGCACATGGACCCCTTGGTACACAATGCTGTGCTCTGCTGCATAGGTTGGACACAGTGCTCATGGTGGTGAGCCTCAGGAAGCCCTGCTCTGGGGGGGAGTCTCTCCTGAGGCCATGTGACAACAATGTTAGGTGCATGCTTGGTGCTCCCACCTACAGTCCCCCCCACACACACTATATCTGCAGACATGCCACTATACCACTCAACTCCCAGTCTCTTCTGACACATGGCCCCCTACCCCTTAGGCCCCATGGGAGGACCTTTGCATCCCTCCGGGACCCTGTCTCTCCCTGAGCCAGATCCCCCCGCAGCCCCTTTCCCACATGCATACACAGATATGCCCACAGGGAGGGAGCACTCACCGGCAGGTGCAGCAGGGGTCTGGCATGATGTCCTCTTACCTGGGTCTTCCTCGGTGGTGGGAGCCTCCTCTTACGTTCCTGGGTTCACTGCTGGGGCAGGGATCTCCTCCCAACTGGCAATCTCCAGGGCCATCAAAATGTCCGGCTTCTGGTTGCTAGTCTCCTCCTGGTCCAGAACCACATTTTCATCCACGGAGCCCTCCTTGTGGTCATCATCAAGGGATGGAGGTTGGTGGTGTCAATGATGTGGGCTGGCAGGCGGCTACTGCCCTGCTTCAGGAAAGAGTCCAGCTTCTCATAGTAGCAGTAGCTGGTGGTGGCTGCCCCTGACCAGAGCACGGCCTCCCAAAGCCTGCACCAAAGGAGACTTTTTCATATCTTGTGAATACTTGGAGGGAAGGAAGACTTGCACCGAGCTTGGATGGCTGGCCAGAGATGATGTCTTCCGGAGGGACCCCCTTAATATACACCCAATTTCCTAACCAAACAGTTAATAAACTCCCTAACTGGGGTTACCATAAAGGGCCCGGTCAGGTTACCTATATCCATAGCAATAAGTGGTAATCAGGCACTTCTCTCCCCTGGGATCTGGTTCATGACACCAGATGTTAGACAAACAAACAGGCTGTCCCGGAGTGGATTGTGTCAAACGTTACTGTTTATTGCCTGGCCATTCCTCCTGATTTCTTAAGTAAACTGTCCTACTATTCTTTTTATCTAAAGCAGTGTAGAAACAAATACATGACTGACAACTTTTCATGGACCCTTATACAATTGCACTAACACCTAGACAGTGAATACTGATGATATGATGAGTGTAATTATCTCTGCCTCAGATTACTGTTTACAGTTTTTGCATATATTGCACAGATGCTTTACTTAAAACTTATTATTCTCTACAACAGAAATTACTTCACAGTCCTTAACAGGCAGGGAGAAGAGGGGAAAAGATGATAGGCTATATTCCCATCCAGAACCTTACGTAGGTGGGACGCTAGAGACAAAAAAGAAGATAACAATTTTTAACTAGAATCCATTTTACAGGAAAGCAAACCTTGCCTGTAGTAACACCATTACCACAGTAGCTATCTTTCAGACTAGGTGCTAAATGTAACTCTTTCCTACACCTATCCCATTCTTTGTTTACCCATTTGCCAGGATAACAGCTGAACTGAATTTTGAGAATGAGATGGTGACTTCAGCCATACAAGAACATATTTTCAGTGAAGAGAAATCTAAACAATTAAAAACATTTCTCATGATTCAAGTATTTGCAATAGTTCTCTTTAGAGAATAGCCAGAGGTAAGTATAGTGTTAGTCAGTTATGATTCTGTTCTAAATGCCCCTGGCCTTTTTCCTATTCATAGCTTATCTGGCCAATATGAATCTAGTCAACCTGTTTCAATGGAGCCTTCCTCCTCCTGACAGCACTGGTGGGCATGGTGTATGCTGGACAAATTGCTACTCCAAGAAAGAGTACAGCTAGTCAGGGAGCGCTAAATCCTGTTTCTTCTGCTTCTTATCATGGCGTTGGCAGAAAACCTCAAATTCTATATCTACACACACATCATTATTTCGAAATAAGGATTTCAAAATGAATTATTTTGAAATAAAGTCATTATTTCAAAATAAGTTAACTCAAATTAACAAAATGTTAATTCAAATTAAGGGAAAGCCTGCTTTTGAAACAGCTGCTATTTCAAAATGGTTATTTTGAAATAAAGCCGTTTGGACATGTTGTTTTGAAACAGTTGATCTGTCCTTTTGAAATAAGAAAATGTCATGTGGACCAAATATTTTTTATTTCAAAATAACCAGTGTTATTTCAAAATAAAAGTGTTGTGTAGACATACCCAAAAACTACTGCTACCACAGATGGACATGACTGTACACAGAACATTAAGAAAGATGTGTAACCCCTCATTCTTCCTCCTGGGTTATTTGGGAGCAGGTAACAGTCATCTCTTTGCTCAAGTGTCTAGGGTTAACAGCAAGGAGACCCTGATCTCCCAGTGATGATGTTAAATAAGTGGGAATCCTCTGCCCACTTCTCTGCTGCACTCCCTTTACTCCTATATGAATTAAAAATTGGTGGTACCTCCACCTTGCTAGACACAGTACATGCTCAATGGCATGCCCTGGGATCCTCTAGGACTAAGCCAATGCTAATAAGAACGATCATCTGTGGCTTGGGTTTAACTAAAAACAGGCAGATCCCAGCCTGGTCAATTTCAGAGCTGTGAAATTGACCATGCTGGGAGCTGCTCCTTGTCTGCATTAAGCAGCTCCCAGCCCCTGCCTGGAGGCTGGGGTGGGGAAAAGGAGTAGCAGGGGGCTAGGCAACCCATGCCCCCACGGGGAGCCTGCTCTGCCCCTGCCCCTGCTGGGTGTCTGCCCCCCAGCCAGGGCAGGGGCAGGGGCAAGGGCTGTGGCAGCCCTACCAGCCCCCTGCCTGCCTGCTTCTGGGGCTGGGGCAGGGGAAGGAGCTCCTACAGCCTGCTCTGCCCTCCCACTCAGGCTCCACACTTGCTGCCCAACTGGGGGGGCAGTGGCAGCCAGCTTTGCCCCCCGCCCGGGCTCGGGGGGAGCTGCCAGGTCCGCACAAGCCACGGGTGCTGGCTTTGTGCCCCACCTGGCATTTGGGGAGGCATTTGCCCAACCCCAGCGGGAGAGGACTTGGGACGCCAGCTGGGTGCCCTGCTCCCCCAGCCCCTGGCTGAGCCTGCAAGGGGCTGGGGAACCGGCACCCCCCCGCCGCTCACAAGAGGCCAGGGGAGCCCCAGCTGGCACCTTCCCTGGCTGCTTCCAGGCAGTCAGGGGCTGGGGGAGCGGGATGGTCAGGCTGCAGCAGCCAGCCAAGCTGGTTAGGGCGCCCGCCGCCTCCCCCATGCCCAGCAAGGTGGAGTGGCGGGTTTCCCCACTTCTCCCCCTTACCGGGGGCAGAGAGTGCTGAGGGAACCCCATCCGGCTTCTCCCACCACTTCCCCTTGCCAGGGGCATGAGGGGAGAAGCGGTCTGAGGCACCTGACCCCCCCTGCTCCTGGCAAAGGGAAGCACTGGGGGAAGCTGGTTGGGGCCACGGCAGCCCCCCTGCACCTCTGCTCAGCACCCTGGCCAGGGTGCTGGGGGGGGAGGAATGTCAGACCCCTTATTTTGAAACAACAGTTGTTTTGAAATAAAGTGTCCCAATGGCATTATTTCGAAACCATCCGCTGTTTAAGCTGTTTTGAAAGCGTGGCTCTTATTTCCAAATGACAAGCTCCGCCGTTTTGAAATAAGAAAACGTCATGTGGACCAAAACTCTTTTATTTCAGAATAACCAGTTTTATTTCAAAATAAAAATGACATGTGGACATACCCCTAGAGTTTAAAGTTCTAGCCCCTTGCTTGTGTGGGTGCTCCTGAAGGTCTGAGAAAGGAGACATCACTCTGGAGGTTCAGTATATTGCTTCATCCAAGGTATCAAGCTGATGGTTTGGAGCTGGACCAAACAAATGATAGCAGTTCTGACCCTGGCTGGAAGAGAAACCTCTCTGCCACATCTCAGGACATCACAGTATCACTGCTGAACCCCTTCTCTTGCAAGCACCATCCCAAAAGATGGGGTTACACTTCCACCACCTTCACTGGAAGTGCACCTCTGTCAGCTCCAGCCTTGGTCCCTACCTGTCTTGAACAAAGCCACCAACTTCTAAAGCTCCCTGCTTGAATGACACTGAAGCAGGCTATTAGCAGCAGTCGCATGAGCTTCCAGCATAGGCTGCGCTCTCACTCCCAAAATGGAATCCACCCATGCTTGTCCTGTACTTCATGTTAGAGGAAGATACTCACTCTCTTTCTTCCCATACTATCATTGGCATTGTAAAACAAACAATGAGTCCTGCGGCACTTAAAGACTAGCAAATGTATTAATCACATGACCTTTTGTGGAAGAAACTCCCACCTTGTCAGTGTGGTACACTCGGCAGAGTGTGGTCAGGTACATGGGGCAAGATGTGTACTTACTAATGGTTTTTTTTTTTTTTGTTAATCAGTGTTCTTCTGTGTCTGGCAATGATAACAGTTTGGCTGCATGCATGAATGCATACGTGAATTTTTGAAGGCAGTTTCCATCAGGATTACCGCGACTCAGATCTCTAAGTAGGAATTTTGGTAGCCCTGTGATCTAGAGCCTGGCTTGGATCTTAAGCAGGAACTCAGGTAGCCTGGTGATCCTAAACTGAGGTGTGCCTTTGATTAACACTTGGTTTAACTGTGGCTCAAATCTCTAGTGAGGACTTAGCTCAATGATTCTGAGTGTAGGCATACTGTGGGTTTGAGAGGTAAACCGAGGGAGTTGTAGTCTCTGAGGCAGGATTTGCTGCACACGGGATCTTCTCAAACTACCAATTAAATTCTGAGGTCCCACAGGTACTGTATAGCTGTATATATGTGTTATGTATGGAGCTGGGATAAGTCCTTTTCTACAGAAGCCAGTCCATACGGCACAATCTAATCTGAGTGATTTCTTCTTGTCTCCAGTAGGGTTTATCCTGCAGTAGGAATTGTTCTGGTAATGGTCACCTGTGGCACAGAGGATTTCTTTCCTATGTCGTTAAATAGCCAGCCTCCAATGTGTCCCAATTCATGTTTAAAATGCTGTAGAATCTATCTGGGTGAGTTTACAGCACTGATATAGTTTGTACAGATCTTTCTTCTCCCACACCAGAGCCTGGGAGGTTACAGGAGGCTGTGGCAACCTTATGTCAGGAAGGAGACGGGCTCCTCACACTTACATGGTGATGTTTGTTATTTTTAAGTTTTATTGGATGATTTATCTGCAGAAATTCACAAATAAAACCACTGATAAGAACTAAAAGGCAGGTGGATTTGCTATTGGTTCTTCCTGACAGCTTGTGCCAGCCTCTGAATTTCCCTTCCACCGCTTTGTTCTCACTAGTCAGACTGAGAGGAGCCCTGGTAGGGTGTGAGGTGCAGTCAGTGCAGGGAGAGGAGGGGACAGTGTGTCAGGCTGGCAATAAAGGGAAGTCTCTCTACTAGGGTGCTGTGGCTTCTTCTCCTCGCAATTCAGGACACAGCAGGTAAGTCTCCTCTGTGGGTCACCTTGGGGGGTAGTGTTAACTGGAATTGGGGTGGTTACTTTTGCAGTCAGCTTTTTACTCTCTAGGTACATTCACACACAGGTTTTAAATTGAGATAACTCTGGTTATTTCATGTTTAATAAAGGTTAGGTCCACACAACATTCTCTTATTATTTCAAAATGACAAGTGCATTACAAAATGCAGCTTTTTCATAAGGCATTTGGGGAGGACCCAGCCCGCCCTTCACACAATGACAGAAGTATGGGAAGCAGTTTCTATAAGTGTCTGGCTGTCTGAGTTCTTGTTGAAATGGATAAAGTTCCTGGGATAAGAGATTGTTATCAATGCTGCCCTGTTGCCTAGATCTTTGGCTGGGCATTGTTTAATTAATGAAATACAAATACATACATCTTTAATTTGGAACCCAGCAGAAATGTCTGGTCCAAACCCAGCAGCTCCCAGGGCCAAGTCCATGCTCCTCCCTTTCCCCATCACTCACTGAAGGCAGGAAACGTTCTGCATTTCTGAGGTGAGTAGGATTTGACCCAAATGAGCCCAGAACTGACTTTTTTATGGAGCAGTGCAGCATGCAATGGTCCAGGCCTAGGAGGGTAGTGGAAGTTGTATCAGCAGGAAGGTTCACACTGAAGCAGCCCTGCCTAGCTGCCCCTGGATTTCTGTAGGAGCAGAGAAGTTTGAATCCTAGCTGCAGCCAAGAAAATCTTGATGAGCAAAGGCTGCATGGGGAGAGGTGCAGTATCAGGTTATCTCACGGCCTTGTTGGTTTCATTCACTTAAGTCTGCCCCTGCTCAGTTCCAGGTGTAACGAATGGGACCTGAGGTTCCTTGAGGTGATAAAATCCACAGAGGCAGAGGAGGCCTGTTTATAAGCAGCTTTATTCAAATAAAGGGAGCACGCAGAGTGGGGGAGCCACTCAGCGAACTCGTCTAGTGTTCAGGATAGCAGCCCTTTTATTCCCTAACACCGGCCGCAGGGTTCCCTCTCCCTTCCCTATTGGCTAGGGTAGTCAGGAGGTACAGACTTTCTGTTCCGCCTACTTCATGTTCTCCTTAACATGTGCCCCCCCCATTACATACATTGCATGTTGCACAAAGCAATAATTATGCCTCCCCTGGGTGTGCAAGTAAATATTCATAAGCTTATTAAGCCTGCGTATTTCTTCTGCGGGGGTCGTTCTCACCTAGCTTGTTCACGGAAACTTGTGGTTTAACTGATAGACTGGCTAGCAAGTTACTTAGTGGTTATAACAGGTGTCTAAAGCGACTGAGGGGAGGGGGGGTGCTGTTTGTGGTTTGACAAAAACAGGTATTCAAGAGCAGAATTTCCTTCACAGGGCTGCTCTCGTTCCCCGGCAAAAAGGGGTTGCCGGCTCTTTGCCATGCGGTGTCCCAGCTCCAGGCAAACTTAACACTAGTGAGGTGACCCAGACTCTGGCAAAACAAATGTGTGCAGCTTGGGGAGTAAATATGGCCTAAGGACTCCAAAACCAATTCAAAACTGGGTTAGAACTAAGGGGGGGGGGTCCCAGCCATGGTTTACAATAATGCAGTGATCAGAACCTGTTGGGCTGGAAAAGCTTTCTTATCAGGAGGGTAGTGAAGTCCTGGAATGGGTTTCCAAGTGAGGTGATGGAATCTCCATCTTTGGAAACATTTAAAACCTGGTTGGATAAAACCATGTCTGGTATGATTTAGTAGGAGTCATCCTTTTTTCAGCAGGAAGTTGAAATAGATGACCTCATGAGGTCCCTAATATCAAGTGATTCTATGGTGTTAACAGCGTGAGAATCGCACACGCATCTGACAGGGGAGTGAACTCAACAGCTGTAGCTGGTTCATGAGAACCCCTGTGCTGCTTCCGCAGCCTGAGAAGCTAAAAAAGAAGTTGATAATAAGAAGTATGAGTCTACATTATTGTCTTAGGGTATGTCTACACTGGAGGTTTAAGTTGACTTATCCAGGCTTTAGTTGACTTAAGCATATCCATGGCTACATTTAGAAATTAGTATGGCAACTTAAGCGCTTGCTTCAGTTGACTTAATGGGTATGTCTACATTTAGAAGTTATTTCAAAATAAGGAGGCTTATTTTGAAATAACTTTTTTCCTGTCCATGCATGATTTTGATATTTCAAATTAAGCTTTTCTGTATTTTGAAATAATGAAGGGCTATTTTGAAATAATAAAACCAGTTTTTATTTCAAATAGCACTTAAATCAAAACTATTATTTCAAAATAAGCCATTCTAAGCTGTGGAATAGGCTTGTTTTGCAATAATGGCCCTATTCTTTTGCCTGTCTTCCCCAATGTTGAATTAGAGAGTCTAGTGAAGTCTCTACTTCAAAACAATAATTCCTACCTTATTTCAAATGAGAGTCTTCCCTAGACTCCTAATTTGAAATAATAAATTTGAAGTAGTGCTAATTCAAAATGGGAATGAAGCAGTTATTTTCAAATAACTATTCTGAATTAATTTTGTAAGTGCAGACATAACCAATAACTCCTGCTCTGCTAATTGATTGAAGCTGTTAAGTTGACTTTACAGGGCAGGAATCCCTGGATCCTGCATCCTGCACTGCCCCAGGTCCCGATTAGGGTCCGGGAGCCTGATCCAGATCCAGGTGCTCAGTCTGTCCTCAGCCACTGACAACAAGGAGCTGGGTGGGGAATCCAGCTCCCAGACCCTTGCCACAAGTGGTGGCGGCTGGGAGCTGGCTCCTGCCAAAGCCTGATCTGGCCCCAAGTTGTTTGTCGCGGCTGGCAGGCGACTGGGCAGCCTGGTCAATTTCCCAGGCTACGTCTGATCTCAGGGGACCCAGGGTGGGGCAGGAGGAGGGGCCCGGGCCTGTGGCCAGGGTATGTCTACATTTTGGCCAGTGCAGACATACACTGAAGTTGACTTAACAAGGTGAACTTTGTTAAATCAACTTCTTCATGTAGCTACTCTTTTCTTTCCTTCAGTGCTCTATTACGCTCCTCTGTCAGCCCTGAGTAGAGGGCAGAATAGTCTTTGTCAGAAGGTTGAGTTTCACAATTACTGATCTATTTAAATTGTGCTGAAGACTGAACATGTACAATTCTGTGGGGTCTTGGGAAAAAAAAACAGGGGTTAATGAAAGTCATTGTCCCCCTCTCCCCCCTGTGGAGAAGTGGGAACCCTCTGCTAGGTTAATAAGGGAAGACATGGGTGTTGAGCCTCTTTCTTTTCTATTCGGGTGATGGAACACAGGTGGGTGATATGGGATAGAGCCACTAGGGGGCAGGGGGGTAGAGTTTAGGGATCCTGTACCTTGGACCCCCCGCTAGTCACACTGGATTCAGCTGGTTGGGCCAGGGGGTGGAGAGGTGGGCAGAGCAAGCAGGGTGAACAAAGGACCAGGGGAAGGAGCGGCTAGTAGGGAAATGGGGGTCCAAGAGACAAGACCCTGCCCTGGGGTGTAGCCCTAATCCCCTGGGGGGTTTCAATTGTGGTTGTTCAGAGGATGCTGATACCAACTGTCCTTGCTGCTGTATGAACTGGTTTGCTAATAAACCCTCTGATTGCCACACTGGCTGAGAGTCGCTGCTGATTGGGACGGCTGGGACCCTCCTGGAGGTAGGAAACCCCCTCCAAGGGAGATCGGACAGAGCAAGGATCGGACCCTCTGAGCCTGGAGTTGGGGGCTGGCTGCACGGAGCGGGGAGACCAGGGCACTGGACAGGAGGAGACTCCACCGTAGCAGAGACCTGACTGGCTGTGGACAGAGGGGATCCAAGAGGCTTGTCTGGGGTCTCCATCACCCCCCCCAAGGCAGATCTCTAGAGCCCTGCAAATCCACAGATAGCCGCAGATATCCGCCTTCTATCCGCATCCGCAGATACAACACGCATATCCACGGACCATTTCTTGGGGATGCAGATCGGATATGGATCCACATATTTTTATCTGCACAGAGCTAGAGCCCTGCAAATATGAGGATATTTGCGGATATCCGCATTATATCCACATCCACAGATACAACACGCATGTCTGCAGACCATTTCTTGCGGATGCAGGTCGGATATGGATCCACTTATTTGTATCCGCGCAGGGCTCTACAGATCTGAACGTCCCTAATGCTGAGGGCTCATTGTAGCTCTGCATTTCATTTTAGATCACAGGAATTTTGCAGGTATATATAGATCAATCATATAAATGTAATTGTCATCCTGAAAACTGCTTATGGCCACTTCTAAGAACAAAGCTAACTCAGAGGTTTCCCTTATTGCCAATGGAAGGACTATGACAGTGTTTCCCAACCAATGTGCCATGGCACACAGGTGTGCCGTTAGGTGTGCCATATTTTTTTTTAAACCTACTCAAAGAGCTCTGGATTTGCTCAATCACTCATTAATATTCATGAGTTCATTTAGAAACTATATGGTGGTGTCCCTCAAATTAATTAAAGGTAGCAAGGTGTGCCATGGCAGAGGAAATGTTGGGAACCACTGCACTATGACAATAGAGTCAGATTGTCTCTGTTGAAGGGAGAAGCCAGGAGAATTGTGTAGTAACCCTTGGGGAGGAAGGGGTTAACACTCTGGTCAGTGAGTCCCAGGACAGCCAATAGGAACGAAGCACAGCTTTTTGAATGGTAACAGCAGCCTGGCCTGGGCGTGTTTGGATGCAGCAGAGCTCCTGGAAGGATCAGGAGGAGGCCAGAGGAAGAATCCAGCAACCTCCTTACCAGAGATAAGTTAAATTTGTTACTGACCAGGCGTGGGTAGAACAGGGAATGTTTACTTAGACGCGGTCAGGGTATTTTCTTTGTTTTTGGCTTGTTTTTTGGATTTCTCTGTGCTAAGCACATGTAACCCAACCCCCATCCCACTACCCTGTAACTACCTAAGTTAATTCCCAGAGAAGCAACTCTCTGTGTTTATCATCTGTTCTTTTTGATTAAAGAGTTTACCTTTTAAGTAAGTTCTGGTTCTGTGTCCTGAGAGGCAAGAGGTTTGTGTGCACGTGCCTTAGACTGCACAGGCAGCTACTAGAGAGAACCCTGTTCCAGTTCCAGCTCATATTGCAGCTGGGGTCCAGTCACTTTCCTGAGAGAGGAATAAAGAGGATTGCAAGTACCTCACAGGGAGGAATTCCCAAGTGCACCTTCCTGGGTCACAAGAGGGTTTTTTTTTGCATTTGGGTGGTGGCAGCAATACCACTCCAAGGCCAGGAATTGGAGGCCTTGGAGACTTTGAAGAGCAGGCTTTAAGGCCAGTGGCTTTTCTGGCCTGTTGCGGGCCCCCACCTTCTGCACTCGGAGTGCCAGAGTGGGGAAAAAGCCCTGACAAATTGTGACCAGGATATTGGAAGGGAACAAGCAAAGCCTGTTGGAGCTAGCTGGAGAGCCATTCTTGGGGATTTCTGAGCAAGGAAACTATTGTCTATTATTAGTTTCTGCTGCATCCAAGGAAGCAAAACTTTGTGTGCACTTAGCTAGAGCCATGTGATAGCCTCGTACCCTGCCACCACTGACAATTCCTGAGTTATGCAATGAACTGCACTGGTCTTTGAGCTTCATGGAGTCTCCATAATGGCAGTGTCCTTGGCTGAGCCGTCCACCACTGCAACCAGCCTGTTCCAGGGGTCGTAGTGGAAATCTCTATGT
>VOCP01056730.1:0-18305 GCA_007922195.1 Podocnemis expansa | reverse complement strand
GGATCCACTGTTGTTTCGGAACACTTTGTTCCGAAACAACATGTTCACACGCCTTGTCTCGAAACAAGGGTTTCGAAACAAGTTTGTTTCGTCCCCAAATGGGGTTTAACTTGTTTTGAAACAACACAGTTGTTTCGAAACAAGGGCTGTGCGTCGTGTGAACATGTTTTTTTTTGTTTCGAAACAACGAGGTTGTTTCGAAACAAAAGTGCCGTGTGAACACAGCCGTAGTAAGGTTTGTGGGTGACACATGGTCTCTTGGCAGGGATACCAGATCCCAAAGCAGGGAAAGGACGGGAAAGTATGAAAAGGAGGACATTGGAGGAGACATGGAGAATTACTGAGTATTAATATAACTGTTATTGCCGTATTAAGTCATGGAAAACAGGTATTGATTAATGAATGCAGCATTAAAACTGCACAAAGTCAAGTGATTTTTAAATTATTTTTAAATGATTTTTTCATTAACTGCACATTTTTCATGACTCTTCCATTAATGTTCATGAAACTAAAGATAAAAAACTAAATTTTCAAATGTAAACTTGAAAAGTACCAAATAAAGGAAAAAAGAAAAAAAAACTCAGTTAACTCACTTCTCATTTTCCACAGCAGCTCATTTTTACAGTTAAAAAAAAAGAAAGTCCTGTACTGTTTCTGTCCAGTTCAACCTCCCCCTTTAGTGGTCTTATTTAATTGGTCCTTGTTAGTAATTTTGTTTATGGTAGGTAGACTTTATTTTCCTTCATTTTATTAGTATCCCTATTTCTCCTCCCCCACCCCATTTAGCCATTTTGTAAGGAGCAAGGGCCAAAAATTAAAGCATCTTTCACAGGTTTTCAACCTGCACTCCCAAAGGTAAAAGATGCCCTGTCACCCAGGGCAAATCCTCACCCCACTGCTGCTCCCTCCCACCCCAGTGGGTCCCATCCTTCCCTCCCCCAGCCTCCTGCCGCCTGCTATGGACCCTCCCATCACTGCAGGGACTGGAACTAGGCCTCAGCCCCCAGCTACACCCCTCTCACACAGCCACCCGACCCCCCAGCTATGCACAACCCCACCCAACAACACCAGCTACACACCCTCTGCTACACATCCACTCCCACCCACCTCTGCTACACACACACCCCTGCCCCACACAACCCCCAGCAGCCCTCCCCCCAGAGCCCTCACCTGGGCTGTTTGCAGGCTGCCTGACACAAGCTGCTCCACCCCGCCAGGGGAGATTCGCAGACTGCCAGCCTCCCCTAGCTCTCTGCTGGCTGGGCTTAAGGTAGAGCCAGGTTTAAGGTGGATCCCCCTGAATGGTGCATTTTGGCTGCTCCTGCTATTTTTAGGGGACCCCTGGAGCTCCCCATTCTAATGCCTTTCTCTATTTTTAGGGGGCCAGAATGCTGCCTGCCTAAAAATAGGGGCCCCAGAACTGTGTTCCAGTGCATTCCCCCTTACTTGAACCCCTGCCTATTCCAGCCCTGCACAGCTCAGGTGGCTGGGACGAGTAGGGAGGGAACTTTAACTCCAGGTCTCAGGCATGCTTGCGGTGCACTTTGGATGTTCCCGCGGCACACCCGTGTGTCCTAGCACACTGGTTGGGAACCACTGGCCTAGAGCATGCTGCCTTTCATCACGGTGGAGCCGTAAGGGGGCAGCCAGGAGCTCCATGCATCCCCAGAGCCATTTCTATCATCTTCTATACTTTCATTTCTGTCCATTGAGTTGAGGATGGGACCCCTTAGTGATTTGCACCCTATTTTGCTGTCTGCTTCTCTTACTTCTAAAGTCACCACTGCCCTCAAGTCAGAAATTTTGACCCCTCCCTGCCTCCACTTTATACCAGTGGTTCCCAATCTTTTCAGTAACATGGCACGCTTCAATGAGACAAACAGTTCAATGGCACACCCCATTCTTTTAGCTGAATTGATTGTCCATAAGCCTCACATTTACTTCCATTTACGATGGTTATGGTCTTACAACATAGTGAATACAAGAAGCTAAAGAAGGATCAAATGCAAGAATGTTTCAAATCCACCAGAAAAAAATACACACCTCAGTTTTGCCTGTTGGCAACCTCCAGTTACAATGTTCACATTTAAGAATAAAAAGACAGAAACCTTGTTTAAAATTTTCATGAGGTTTATGAGTCGTAATCTTTGTGGCTAAGAATAGTGTTTAAGGTGAAACCATGTTTCTTTTACATTGATTTTCACTGCCTTTGTACAAAATTTTGTGGCACACTTGGACAGTTCTTATGGCACACGTATGTGTTGCAGCACACAAGCTAAAAACCATTGATTTAGATAATGCTTGGTACTGTTATAAGTTCAAGGGACTGGGTGAAATGTCTCTTTAGTAAGAAGTCCAGTCCTTCCATGTTATGAGTCTTAGGAATGCTGGCTTTAGACTACCTTGCTGAAAAGCCAGAGTAACTGCAAAGACTTCAGTTCAAATCACACAGGATTGAAACTAGTAGAACACTATACAATTGGGGTCACTTGGTTCCCAGTAAGTGTTAATACATGGTGAGGAGCTTGAAAAGATAGGTCATCACTTGCAGTCACAATAACATCATAGGGAAAGGAAGAAATTGAGAACTGACTGAAGAGACTGGCTCAGCTCAGACTCCCTGCAGCAATGGGTGTATCCTCTGACAGCATTCCACACCTCTGGCTGGTGAAGTCAAAAGCTGGAAAAGCAGGGAAGGCCTGACTTCCTTTTCTCAATTTGCAGATGTGCCACTGAGCTGTGGAAGGTCTTGGGTGAAGAAGCACAGCTTACCAGGCAGGTGCTGCAGCAGCTGCTGGACAAGCTCCAGCAGAGACAGAGGGATGAGAGGAGCTGCAGCGTGTCTCTGGCTGTAAGTTATATTAGTTTTGACTATGCCAGAAACCATGGGCCTCTGAGAACAGGTCTCCCTGCCCTATTTTGGCCCTTTCCCTCACAGCTGGCAAGTCAAAGTCTAGTTGACTGAGAGAAAGACTGGAGAAGAATGTTATCCAGACTCTTCTGATGTGTCCGGAGGCTTTTATAATGCTTCTCTTCTGGGAACGGGTGAACATTCAGGAGCTTCCAAAATGTTTCCCTTAGCCTAAGTGACTTTCTTAATTAGATGGAGAGGAAATGATGAAATGACAAAAAAGAAAGATAACAGGGGAGGAGGGCAGATTTGAGCATTTCAGTGAAAACTCTCTCATTTGTTACCTCCTCCAGGCAATGAACAATATTTATGAGATCCTTTTCCTATGGGAATACCGAGAAGCCATCCTGGAAATGTATCCCCAGATGCTCCTCCTCATACTCAGCCACGTGCACTGTGTGATGACGCTGCACTTGCCAGAGACCCCCAGGACCAGAAAGAAATTCAGCCCTGAGGAGGAGGGATCCAGCTGCCTTGGCCCTCTCAGGTAAGGACACAAAGGAACAAAACTGATTTCTTCAGCTAATCTTATGTGGGGCTCTTTAGGACCATCATTTCTTCCTGTGCTGTAGTGACACCAGGCTCACTTACAAGCAGGGTCTTTCCTAAAGAAAAACCCTGCATAGTCATGGATACTTGTGACTCACATTCACCCATCTGACTCAGTCCACAGGACAGGTCTTTTCACAACCAAAACAGGCAACAATCATGTTTGCTGATCCATGTGTGTCACCTGCCAAAGAAATGTCAAAGATTTGATTAGCCCATGCAAATCAATTTGTTCTTTGCTGCACAATGCTTCAGCTCCAGCTAACACACTCATGGCGCATACAGAGAGAGCAACCCCAGCAGCCAGCCTGAGGCAAGACATTCAGCATCTCCAGCCTCACACACACACAGGAGGAAGACAGACAAATTCAGTTGCTTGTGTGGGCATGGTTCAAGGGGCTCCAAATCCTTGGGAACACCAGGGGACCAGGGCAAACCTCCACTGCAGCAAATTGCCAGAGTTTTGGCTTTCCTACACCAGCTGAGGATCTGGTTGCACAAGCCCCTTCTTAAGACCTTTATTTGACACCAAAAATACTCAGCTACTTCACCTTATGGAGGAAAGACACAAAGCACCTTGTGAAGCACCTGTGTTGCTGGCTGCTTCAAAAGTCAAATCAACTCTACTGCAGACAAGGCCCATTGGCAGGGAAGCCCCATACTCTGTCACCAGATCTACGCTCAGGGGAGGCTAAGATCAACATCTTCTAGAGCACACCACCTCTCAGGGATCACACACATTTTTCTCACTGTGCCATCCCTGAGGATGACCTATCCTGACACTGCTATTTGCTGTTCTTTAGCACTTCAGTGGAGGCTGTGAAGACTCTCTTCTCCATGCCAAGATACTGGAAGGAGTTTGCCACCATCCACTTTCAGCAGGGTTGGGACATGATATCCTCCCGATGTCACTACTCACAGGGAGTTAGTCTGCTTGCAAGGTAGGAGCCTAACACTTCCTCTGCATTGGGCCTCTCTTGCTGGGATTCCAGTGTTCTATTTGCCATGGGATTTCAGCATGAAATATCCCCCTCTTCCAGCCAGGCATCTCAGCCCACCAGGTAGAGAGGAATTAACTCTTCCTCTTGCTAATCAGAAGACATTTTCTCTTTCATCTTCCAGAGCCATGACTGAGTTTGATAACCCTCAGCTTCTTGCAGTTTTCAAAGAGGCAATAACCATCCTCAAGAGTCAGGAGGAGGACACGCTGAGAAATATTGCAATGGTTTTCTTCACTGAGGTGAGATTCATTACTTGAAAGGCATAAGTGGGCTTCTGGAGAGCCTGTCAGTCCCACACCAGTCTGGGGGGAAATAGAGCACATGGTCAGGATCTCAGCAGCTTTACAGCCAGCTGGTTTCCCTCTGCAAATAGATTGCTGTGGTCAATGGCAAAGAGTCAGAGGGAGGGACAGTGGGAGAGTCAGGATGTGTGAGATACAATTATGTGTCAAGAGGGTATCTTTCTCCAGCTCCCAAACACCACACTTCCTTACCCCATTTCTTCCTCACCAAGTTAGTTCCATGACATTCAAGATATTGGTAGAATCCAGTTGCTCTGGGGCTGTATTTATTACTTGTGCGTTAATCTAACCTCTGGCAATGAACTAACTGAAACTGGAAAATGGCTCCTTAGACACTAGAGATATCCTAGCTGAGCAATTGGCCATTGGGAAAGATGAGTGTCCAGGGAACAAGCCTTATAGGAAGACCTCTGCTCCTTAATCTGATGTTGATTTGGCTCTCTGCAGTTTCTCCAGAGTCCTGCCATTGCCACCAGCCAGAAAAAATCTGAGCTCCAGCTCCAGCTCCTGGAATGGACAGAAGACCCAAATCCAATTATACGTCGGCTCAGCCTGAGAGGCCTTGGCAGTGCTGTGATCCAGCCAGAGAAGGTGAGAGGCATGGAGTAGCCAGTAATCCAGGAAAGAGAATGTCTGCAGAATAGCCCAGCAATGAGAGGGAGACCCCCAAGGGAGCCGTCGTCTTTGGCACACAGCACTCATGTCTTGGAGGTGCTTTGCTGAGTGAACCGAGACATGAGGTCATCCGTGCTCCCAAGAGCTGACCCATAGTTGTAGAGACCAGGGAAAGGATGAGGGTAACCTGGGGGAAATGGGGAAATCAAAACAAAGGTTACAGAGAGAAGGTGGCACAGTTGCATGAATATAGCAACTGGGCACCATGAGGGCTCCATTTCATATAAATTAGACTTTTTTTTTTGACTGGTGTGAAAGAACACACTTCTTGAAGAGAGCCTGCAGAAGCAGGTTTGTAGGTGGGGACAATGTACAACAGGGATTAGGGAGATGTTCCACGCAGAGGGGCCAGAGTGAGAAGAGTCATAGATGAGAGTGGCAGTGGAAGAAACGTGTCCAGAAAAGTGTAAATGATTGAGTAGAGGTGGAAGGGCCAAGTGTCAGGAGTCAAATTCAAAGATGTAGGGTGAGCAGAGCGCTGTGGGGCCCGAAATAAGGAGAAGGAGACAGAAGTTGTTGCACAGGGCAATGAGGAGCTAGCAGAGGCAGAGACTCAAACCCCAGCTGCCAAGAGCAGAATCAGAGGAGTCAGACTGGATCAGAGCAGGCTTAGTGGGGTCTGGAGCATTGCCAAGCAGGACTCAATGAAACCTCTGGTCAAGGAATGGTGGGTGCAAAGCACATGTAAGAGTGAAAGGAAAATGACTTCTTCCTCTGTTAGGGGGTTGACCTATCTGCATTTTGCAACAGGAAGCATGGGTTGGCTCAGCACATCTCCCATAATGTCTCGCAGGATAAAAAGCCTTTTTGCTTCATGTAGGTGCAGTTGTTGCAGGCCCAACTACCAGAAGTCATGGGCATTTTCGGTGACAACATGGAGATCAGGGTCATGGAGGCCATGAATAAAGCTGCAGATATCATCTACCTCCTTAGTGGCAAGGGGATTGGCTCCCTCTCCAAGGACATGGTGACCAGACTTCGCCCCTTCGTTGATGATGTAAGGGTTGAAACCCTGCATCACCCACATTCAACTTCTCCCCCTCTCTCTGATGCCTTATATCTCACAAGTGATCTCCTGGTCTCCCCTCCTTTGAAGTCTCCCATGGACCTTTAAAGAATGACCCTGCTGGGGTGGTGGACCTCCTGTTCAGCCCCTTTCTAGTTCCAGTCCTTCTCAGCAAACCTCTGACTCTACTACATGCTCCCAGCCCTGCTGCAACCTCCTCTGAGGGACAGGGTGCCTGGGGCTGAGCACACAATGAAGAGACCATAGACCTTCTTCCACACAAGATAATCTGTGGTGTCCTGATTGTTTCACATCCCTTGGAGTCCAAGTCACTTCACAGATTGGGGAACTGAAGCTGTGGGCGAATGATGACTATTGATCGTGTCACCTTGTGGCACTGCCTGGCTCCTGTCTGGGCTTCACCACACACTATGTGTCATTGGCAGGAGAGAGACAGTGTCCGCCTAGCTTCTATTTCGCTGCTTGGAAACATCTTGAGTGGGGTGAAGGACCCAGAGAAACCCACCGTGCAGGAGGAGGTCATCAACTGCCTGCTCCCCCTGCTGCTCCACCTAGAAGACAGGGATGAGAGAGTGGTCATGGTAAGTGTCATATTGGTTACTTCACAAAGAGCAGGGAATCTGAGTCCTCCCGGCCCCCACTGACCCCCTTGTCACATCCTCAGTCTTGTACTCTCTGCTTCTCTCCACACTGGAGTCCAGCACCTTAGTCATTCGCACCCCAAATAGGATAATTGTGAAGAAAAGCCTCCTTGTAGGAAAGAGTCCTCACCATCTCTTCCCACGACAGTCTCAGGCCTTTGGGCTGCTTCATCCAAAGGTCATAGTAAGAGGCAGCAAAACCAAAGGCTGCTTGGAGCTGCAAATGCTCCTTCAGACTAAGGAGCTGGTGTCGACATATGGGAACTACAGTCTTTTCTTTGCTGCTCTATAGAGAAGAACTGTCCTGCCTTCTTTCCTGGAGCTCCGCAAACAATGTTTCAAGCTCCTAGATTTCCACCATTCACCCAGACCTTGGCTTCTTTGCTTGGCAAACTGGGTTGTGAAGAGAAGCACGATGAGAGGGGCCTTTTCTTCAGACTCTTTGGGATCCAAAATCTGGTGCACACTCTCAGGCTGTCTCTTTGAACACAAGGACTAAGCTGTGGAGACATCTGATGGCTCTTGACTGCCAAAACTTAGTTACACTGTCTGAGCACAATCCTGAACTGCGGAGAGCAAATAGCAACAACCCCACTCACAGGAAAAGGCAGCCAACAGGGAGAGGGGTGGGTGAGATGTCCCTAAGACTATCCTTTGCTGACTGAGGACTCTTGCTTTCCCCTTTTTTTGCAGATGTAAATTGACACTCTTTCGGTGCGCACTATTTCTTGGGTGGGCTGACTGGAAGACCCTGTTCCGCAGCATGGCCTGGGATGGCTCCTCCCAGTGCCTGAAATATGTCTTCAGGTGCTTGGTAAGTCAATTTTTTTCATTTTATCTTTATTTTGAGGGAGGCCTTTCCAATTCCATAAACAGAGCCCCAAGGGGATTTTCTCCATCTATCTCTTCACTTACTGAAGTCAGAGTCCCTCCTGTCACGAGCTTCTCAGCTTGCAGACCCTAAAGGTTTGCTGTCGTCATGGGACCAAACACAACTAGACGATAGAACTTCCTGGAGAAAACTCATTGCTGCTGATGTAACTGCACTTAAGTTATCCTTGGAATGAAGATGACTTCTTGGCACTTCCTGGCTTTTGTCACATTCTGACTCTTAGAGTCCTAAGCAAAAAATGTCACCACCTCAAATTGTCTGTGACTCCCTAACCTCTGCTGTGTTCAGGTGAAAAATAGGAACTTCTCATTCCTGACTGGGGGCGGCGTTGGCTCCAGGGAGCTCACAATGCTGTCAGGCAGACTCAGTCTTTTGGATGTCAGTGATGGTTCTGTGACCAGAATTGGTCTGATAACTGCTGAGCTCGGTGTGTGCAGGTCTTGTTTCATTAAGGTGAGGAAAAGAGTTCCCCCATGATACAGTGTTTCCCTGCTTCACCAGCCCTCAAGTTCAGAGCTGTTCCTGCCTTGGAGTTTGGCTCCCGAGGGATAAGCATTTCTCCCTCAGTCCTGCTAGAAGCACTGTGAGTTCTAGCAACTCAGACAATGATAATAGCCCTTATCTGTTTCCGCTCAGTAAAAGCTACACCCAGATGCATCATATGTACAAAATTTAACTATAGCTGCAATCTGCTAGAGCAAATGTGTGTTTATCTGCTTGTTTTGAATTTATTGTTCTATCCTGCTCTTTGTAATCTATGATGTGGTCAATAACCAATCATGTAAAAGGAACTGTAATTGTGCCAACTGGAAACATCTCCCTGTTTTGCTGATTTCTACTCTTATAACTATTGTTAACTTTCAGCCTCCAGACAGAGTGCTCCTAACCAGATGGAGTTCTCCCTGTCCGTGTGAGTCTCTCTCCCTGTGGCCACTTGTAATAAAGGTGCTTTGCTGAAACCTGATTCTGCCTGTTGGAGCCTGCTTTCACACTGGGTACTATGCCCTGCTTCTCCAAGAACACAGAGCTGACAAGTAACAATATTTAAAACAGGATGGTGTGTGCCCCATGGAAGGGCACTCCTGCCATCTGCTTCTCCTGCTGCACTGTGTGCACTGTGGACTAAAAAGCTCTGTGAGCAAACTCAGGTAGGCAGAAGGGTGGACTAGAGCATGCCCATGCTGCAGGTTGACCAGGTGGGTGGCAGGAGAACCAACACAACACAAGCCTGCCAAGGCCTGTTTCTTCTCCCATCTGGATCTGACCCCTCTAGTCAGGTCACATCTGGGCCAGGATGGGTGACAGGAACTGAGTCCAAGCTCTCTGCATCTTCATCTCCACATTGATCAGTTACATTCACTTCCAATGTCTGATATTCTTCTCCACAGCTGTGAGACTAGAACCATTTTTCTTTTCAAATGAATGCTGAGATTGTGGAGAACATGATGGTAACTGCAGAGAGGTGCTGTGATGGCCCATGGACTCTTACTGGCTGTTGCCACGCCCTGCCTGTCTGCTTATACTTTCCTGGACACTGAGCTGTAGGACAAGTGCATCATCTATCTAGTGCCTTTCTTCCTTCTCTTTTCTTAGATGCAGAACAACCTCAACCACATCCCCAAATTCCTCTTCCAGGCCTTAGAGTACCTTGAAAGCTCTCAGCAAACAATAAGACATGCCGCAGCAATGTTCACTGGTAAGCACAGCAATCTCACTTGCTCTTTTAAAGGTGTCCCTCAACTTCCCTTTCCAGATTGCTGTTCTGCTCCCTCTCACAGCACAAGACTTAGAAAAAAGAGAGGTGAGGGGTCAGGAGAAACATGTATTCCGAGAGAAAAGGAGCAATTTAGCTATCTCAACCTTATCAATTCCCCACACCCACAACACCTGAGCTACACCTCTGGGACACCTTGTAGCTCCTGGTGAATTCAATCTCCTTTGGGAATCAGTCCTTCCGGGACTTCTGGGTGTCTGATGCTTTAACTAATATGCTTTGGTCTGTGCTGTGTTTTGGCACAACCCAAGTAAACGATGGTTTAGGCCTCACATCATGAAGAGCCTCTAAATAGGTCAGAGAGAACTAAGATAATGTATCATAATTGCAACTGATAATGCAAATAAGGCTTTTGGCAAGATATGTTTTATTTAGTTTTTCATAGCCTCTTTGTCTATGTGTATTTGCAAATATAATGGATTATCATGTATTTTATTTCAGTACCATTTCTCTTACAATGGAATACAATTTTTATGTTTATTTATTTATTTATTTGATTTGAAGCCTCTGAAACTTGACATTGTGTAGAACCTCAGCATGTCTTGATTCATCCCTTCTTTGGGAAGATATTTAGCAAATGTATTGAATTCCCCCATGACTGTCTTGGGGGAATGGCTGAGTCTCTATCAGTTTTCTGGAAGGAATTGGAAAAGTAATGAGGTTTCTTTTATGTCCAGGAAAGACGATCCGTCATTATTGTGCCTTCTTGTCAGAAACATTGACGGAGGATGGTGTCTCTTGCTTGTATAGAGGTAAGGAATTCACTCTCTGTGTTTCTGTACCTGTGGGTAGTGTAAGGAGGCAGTGCAGGCCCTGAATTCAAGACTGAATGTGTCTCACTCTGTCTAAGGAAAGTGTTTAAGGAAGAGGGATGATCTTGTTGTTAGATCAGAAGAAGGAGAGACAGTCTGTTGGAGTCTCTGGACCTTACTTTCCCCATCTGCAAAATGGGGAGAAGAAACCAATGGCCATTTCGGCACTCTAGCGTGGAGTGAAAATTTCCCTGCTACCCTACACAGATTCCTGCTCACTGGATCAGAGCTAGTGGAAGAAAAATAAAACAGCGCAGTACAGTAGCAGGGCAGAGGCATGACTGTGCGGAACCAAATACACATCCAGCAGTTATACCAGTCTGGTGTGTACTCAGCACTGTTCATATTGCCACTGCTACACTCCTCTTTATCCCCCAGCTAGCTCTCATTGAGCAACCAGTGACCTGCCTATGTGAGCGGGAGAATTCCAACCCTAGCTCACAGTATGTACAAAGCCACAGACAGATGTGGGGAGACGCTCTGCATAAAAGCCAGAAAGGCTTTAAAGGCAGGGCTGAGAGGAATGAAAAGGCACTTTATTATTCTTCCCCTTGACTAATACCATTCCTCACCTGCCCTCCCTGCAATGGAATCAGTGCAGGGCAGGGAACTCAACCCCAGATTGAGTATCAGCTTATAGAAAATCCTGGCATGCATGCCTGAAAATTTTTCCAGCTCCAAACAGGGTGTCAGAAGTTGTAGCCTAATACCTTGTCCATCTGGTACTAAATGATTCCTGGTTGATGCCTCCACTGTTCTTGATTTCCTGTTGCAGCCAAAGAACAATTCCCCCAATGTCGGTGTCTTAGTATGTCTACCAAAAAAAAAAAAAAAAAAGAAAAAAAAGAAAAAAAAAGGACTCATGTAGCACTTAAAGACTAACAGATTTATTTTTTTGCATGAGCTTTTATGGGAGGAAATCCCACTTTGTCAGATGCTTTGAAGATGGGTGAACTTACAGAATGGAATGAAAATAAATGCAAGGGACTGGAAAACATAGGATCAGAGCATTTGTTAGGGTCAAACCCTGGGAAGCCTGAAGTCAAATGACCTTTTGTAATGGGAAAAGAACCCATCGTCTCCATTCAATCCTGCTTTCACACAATTTAATTTGCGTATTAATTTGAGTTCAGCTGTTTCTCTTTGAAGTCTTGATGTCCCAGTCACATCTCTGATGACCGTTGTAAACAAATTATTTACTGGAGTGATTAGAAAGATGGAAGGGTTGAGCAACTGGTTTCTTTGTTTTGTGATTTCTGATATCGGCTCTATGTTCATTCTTTTGCGCAGGGATCATCCTGTTTGTCCAATATATAAGGTGTTGGGGCATTTTCTGGCACATGATGGCATAGATCACTTTAGTAGATGAGCAGGTAAATGAGCCTTTGATGGAGTAGCAGGCTTGATTAGGACCTATGATGGTATCTGTTGTGCAGATATGTGGGCAGACTTGGCAGCGTGGTTTGTTGCAGGGGTGTGTTCCATGATTTACTGTTTCTGTTGTTAGATCTGTAGTTGCTGGTGAGTATCTGTTTAAGATTGGGTGGCTGTCTGGAGGCAAGGAGAGGTCTGTCTCCCAATGCTTGAGAGAGAGAGAGAGGGATCATCTTTTAGGATAGGCTGTAGGTCCTTAATGATCTGTTGCAGAGGTCTGACCTGAGGGTTGTATGTGGTGACTAGTGGTGTTTTGTTGTTTTCTATCTTGGGTCTCTCCTGTAGTAGATGACTGCGGGGAAACCCTCTAGCTCTGTCAGTTTATTTTCTTACTTCCCCACGTGGGTACTGTGGTTTCAAGAATGCTTGACAGAGATTCTCAAGATGTCTGTCTCAGAGCAGATGTGGTTATATCTTAGGGCATGGCTGTAGACAATGGATTGTGTGGTGTGTTTAGGATGGAAGCACAAGAGATCTAGCTAATTATACTGATCAGTAGGTTTTTGGTACAGGGTGGTGTTGATGTGTCTATCCCTGATTTGTACTGACGTGTCAAGAAAGTGGATCTCCTGTGTGGAGTATTCCAGGCTCAATTTGATGGTGGAGTGGAAATTGTTGAAGTCTCTGTGAAAATCTTTAAGAGCATCCCTGCCATGGGTCCAGATGATGAAGATGTCATTGATGTAGCGTAGCTAAAGAAGAGGTGTTTTGGGATGAGACTTAGAGCAACGTTTCCTCAAGTTGGCCATAAAGATGTTGGCATTTTGTGGGGTCATGCAGGTGCCCATAGCAGTGCCACAGACTTGGAGGTATAAATTATCCTCAAATCTGAAGTGGTTGTGGGTGAGCACAAAGTCACAAAGTTCAGTCACAAGCTGTTCTGTGGCATGATCTGGGATGGTTCTTCTAATAGCTTGTAATCCAAAGACTACAAGAAAAAATATTCTTTGTGGACTCCTCCAGAGGGCCGAAACAAAACACTACACTTCTACATTGATTGTTTCTGCCACTGTGCTAAGGGTGAAATCATGGACAAACAACATCCCTTACATCGTAACCTCAGCCCTGCAGAACGCAATGTCATCCGCAGCCTCAGAAACAACTCTTAAATTATCATTAAGGAGGCTGACAAAGGAGGTGCCGTTGTCACCATGAATAAATTGGATTATGATTGGGAGGCTTATAAACAACTCTCCAAGATGACATTCTACAAACCACTTTCCTCTGACCCCACTGAGGAATACCAAAAGGAATTATGATGCCTACTCAGGAAACTCCGTAGGACAGCACAGGAACACACAAAGACAGAAACACCACCAGAACACCAGCCAGAGATGTTTTATCTACTACCTAAAATCCATAAAAAAGGACACCCTGGATGCCCCATCATCTCAGGCATTGGCACTCTTATCGCCAGCCTATCTGGCTATGTGGACTCCCTCCTCAGACTCTATGTTATCAACATCCCTAGCTATCTTTGAGATACCACAGACTTCCTGAGGAAAACACAGTCCATTGGTCAGCTTCCAGAAAACACGATTCAGGCCACTAATGATGTAGAAGCTCTTTACACCAACATCCCACACAAGGATGGATTACAAGCTATTAGAAGAACCATCCCACATGATGCCACAGCACAGCCTGTGACTGAACTTTGTGACTTTGTGCTCACCCACAACCACTTCAGATTTGAGGATAATTTATACCTCCAAGTCAGTGGCACTGCTATGGGCACCCGCAGGGCTCCACAATATGCCAACATTTTTATGGACGACATAGAATAACATTCCCTCAAGTGTTATCCCAAAACACCTCTCCCTTACCTATACTACATTGATGACATCTTCATCATGACAGGGATGCTCTTGATGATTTTCACAGGAATTTCAACAATTTCCAGTCCACCATGAAATTGAGCCTGGAACACTCCACACAGAGATCCACTTTCTCGACTGGCTCTGGTAGGGGCAGGAGCAGTTAGGTATTGAATGGGTTCTCCTCTCTGCCCAAAGGTGTTTTGTGAGTAGCACACTGGTTGTTCTGCCCCCAGCTACTTGCTGAGACAATGCCATGTGCCAAAGGATCATTCTGAAGTGGATTTTCCCAAGGCACCAGTGACATCAGCACCATCAGGGTTTTCACCTCTTTCCTTTTACTTTCAGCTTTCAATGAAACGTCTTCAGAATCTGACCTCACCATGCTGTACATCCTGGAAAGACACTACAAGTGGTTAGAAAAACTGGGAAATCTCATGTGTGGTTCTGCCTTCAAGTAGGAAAGCGAAGCTGGACAGAAGACCCATTCACCTGCAATGGTACGTACAAGAAACATTTTATCAGCTCTTTAGAACAGGGGCCAAACAGTTATGTGATCATTTGAAGGTGACACAAAATTAGTTCATCTAGAGAAGACTAGAGAAGATTTGGAAGAAGTTCCAAGGAATATAACAAGTCCAGGGGACTGCACAGCACAGGGGTACATGAAAGCCCCAGTGTTAACAAATGCTAGGTAATACCCGTGGAAAGGAGGAATCTGAATTCCTCCTGGATCTCAGTGGACTCATAAAGCAAGGATGGTGAGGCCTAGTGGTTGAGGTGGTGGGAGTGGCCCCTAGGGGAGCCAAAGGTTGGAGCTGGAGTCAGGAGTGAAGAGTCATGTTAAAACAGGCCAAAAGGTGGATTGGGAGCTAGGCTGGAGGCTGAGCAGGCTGAAGCCTGGCCAGTCTGTCTCCACAGCAAGGCAGGGGAGAGTCCCAGCCATGAAGCATCACTGAGCAGACTGTGCTGCTCTTTCTCCTCTGACTTAGACACCTGAGAGCTGCCAGAGTGCTGCTGGCTTGTGTCCTGACAGGCAAACACAGGATTGATTCATCCCCACCTGTGCCTTAACCAGACTCTAGTTGAGGGAAGATTTGTTACAGCACATGGCCTGGCCTCTCTTCCAGGATGCATGCCAAGCACTTTTGGGCCTACCTTATCAGGGTGGGGTCAGTGGGATTCCCATGGGAGGTGAAGTACATGCAGGGAAATGGCCCAACCTCACAAATGGTTACTTGGACCACAGCCTTCCTATTCTAGGGTGTAAAGAAGTCATCTTCAGCAGGGCTGTAACTCGGGGTTCCGGTGCCTGGGGAAGCAGCCCCAAAGGCACCCCCAGGCCCTGATCCAGGGCCCATCTATACAGCAGTGGGGAGGGGCTGTGTGACCCTTGCCCATCACAGCCAGAGATGGCAACGGAGGTCCCTAACCTGCCAGGATGGCGAGAAGGGACCCCCCCCGCTGCCAACTCTGGCCATGGCAGGGAAGCGATTCCCCCATTGGTTCTCACCACAGCAGAGGCATATGAACTCTAAGGACTTCTCCCATTCCCCGCTACCAGTCAGGGAAGATTTTGGCCAGTTGCATAGACCCAACCCAACAAGAGACTTCACCAATCACAGAATGTTCAGTGGCACAGTGACTGGTTCAGAATTGCATCCTGTGACTCATCTGGGAGTATGTTCCGCTGCCCTCTTGTTTGGATAATTTTGTTAAAAACCACTATTTATATTTGTTATAGTGGTAAATTGTAAAGAAGAAGTGCTCCTAACCAGCAGTAGAGGCCTGGTTCCATTGGCAGGCTGCCAAGAGCTAGCAGCACATGGCTGGCAGCACGAGAACTTTCTTGGAGGCCTCTGTTTTGATTGGAGGCAGGCTAAAGGGCTGCAAGAGCCTTCCATGAACTTTTGTATTTGATTGGGGGATGGCTGTTTATTGCTGGAACCTTCTGTGCACTTTGCTGGCTGTTTGGTAGGATCCTCCATAGCAGGAGAATGTAACTCTCTGATTGGGGAGTTTCAAAGGGTCACAGAGTTTATTATATATTGCCTGCTGTGGAAAGGGGTCATTTTGATGCTTCTTTTTGGATTAGGGCTTTGGGAAGAACCTGAAGACCAGAAGACCAGTGCACACAGAAGGTGGGTCTTGCTGAGTGGCCTGCAGGGAGCGCTGGCAGAGCTGAGCGTGCTGGCAGCAGAGTGGCTAGATGTGGTGTGCTCCTGCCGCTGTTAGAGGACACTTCCAAGCACAGCATGGACTTGCTCTGTTGCTGGGACTTGGGCTGAGGCACCCGGAAGCCCTCAGCTGCAAGAGGCAGAGCAGGAGGACTGAGCGGGTGACTGTTCCTATTTGAGGACTCTGGCTCAGGCACCAGGAAGCTCTGAGTGCAGATAGGATAGGGATCGTCGTGGGACACTCAGGGAACCGACACAGGAGAGACCCTGAAGCGGGATCCGTCCTGGAAGCCTCGGGTTTGGAGCCTAGGACTGTGTCTCAGTGCCCTGCTTGACCCTGGGAGGCTGGGATCCCTGGACTTTGCTTAGGGTGAATGGACTTTCTTTACAGGACCAGACCAGAAGCGGTCCAGAAGTAGACGGTCCACGCTTGGAGGACGCCGGACCTGGATCCAGAAGCAGACGGTCTGGGGAGTAGGGACTCGGTGCGGCCTGAGTGCCACTGCTTGAGTTGAGTCCTTCGGGGCTCCTCGCAGTGGGGGAACCCGGCCTGTGCCTGGAGGCCCGAAGACAACGTGGGAATCATAGGCCAACGCCCCACTTGGGTGAAGAAAAACTGTAAATAGATTGGCTTAGATCAGTTTGCAGGCATAGGTTTTCTAAATTCTTTTCCTTTGGGGTTGGTAGTTAGGTAGTTTTGGGAGGGGTTACTTGCCTGTTACCTGTACCTGTGTTTTCTTTAGCGTCCTTATAGCTTGTGTTTAGTAATAGTGGGGTATGGGCAACTAATAAACTGCATTTGTTTTGGAAAGCCTTGTCTCCTGGAGATTATTCCAACAAGCTAACATTGAATTGATAGATGCTCAAGGGGGTTGTTATTGCACAAGGTATCCTGATCCCTCTCTGGGAATAATTTTTCCAGAACACTGGGAGCCTGATTTAGCTCCTGAGCACCTGCCAGCAGTGGCTGGAGCCAGCTCCCAGCTGCTTGCTAGCAGTAGCTGGGGCTGGATTGGGACCACAGAACCTGATCTGGACCCAGTGTATGGTAGGGGGTTTTTTCCCTGTAAAGTGTACTTAAAAACTTAAGTTGACTTGCAGGGCAGGTTCAATTAAGCTGACTTAAGCACGTCCTTTGGTCAACTTAGTAAATTCTAAATTTGGCCATGGAGTTGCCTAAGTCAACTTAAGCCAGGTTATGTCAACTTCAGCCTCCAGTGTAGACATAGCCCTTTTGATTCACCATTTTCCCTCTTGCACAGAGAGAGACTGAAGCCCGCTATAACCTATACACTGCCAGTGGCAGGTGACAGGAGATAAGCAAACCTACGTTGTGTAGATTGTGCGTCTCCTGTCAGCTTACTAACTTTGACTTACTTCTCTGTCTCCATTGTGCTACATATTTTGTTGGGGGTGGATTTATGGTGTTGACCAGAAGGCAATACCAGGATCGATTGAGCGGGTTTCCACCACAGCACCGATCTAGCAGCACCAAGAGAGACACCAGCAGCATAGACATACCATGAGTGTAGAAAAGAACATTTGGATACAAGGGAGAAAATAACCCAGCATGAGCTTGGAAAATGCCATAAACAGGAGGCACAGGCATAAAACCATGAGCAAAACCCCCATCCCAGAGCACACTGGGCAAGGTCCATTTGTCTCAAATTCTTTAGTTCAGCAACCAAAAGGTCCTTTCAAGTTTCCTTCCCCTCACAGCCCCTCATTCACATTTGTCCTTAGGCAGTGCAGACTCTGCATTCAGTGGTACGGCTGCAGAGTTCACCACATGCCATGGCTGGGAGGATGCTGGGAAAGAAGGCCCTTTGCTCATCCATTGCCTGGTTGATCAGTTGGCCATGCCTGCTCCACCGGCTGTTCCCTGCCACCCATCAATGCTGTAGACTGTCACCCTCTGCTGCCACCTGCTTCTCTGTGACCTCTGCTGCCAGTCCCGGAAGTAGCTGCCTAGGTCACAGTGACTGTCTCTCTGGCTGTGTTCACACGGCACTTTTGTTTCGAAACAACCTCGTTGTTTCGAAACAAAAAAAAACATGTTCACACAACGCACAGTTGTTTCGAAACAAGGGGAAGCCCTTGTTTTGAAACAACTGTGTTGTTTCGAAACAAGTTAAACCCCATTTGGGGACGAAACAAACTTGTTTCGAAACACTTGTTTCGAAACAATGCGTATGAACATGTTGTTTCGAAACAAGGCGTATGAACATGTTGTTTCGAAACAAGGCGTATGAACATGTTGTTTCGGAACAAAGTGTTCCGAAACAACAGTGGATCC
>VOCP01056728.1:0-10731 GCA_007922195.1 Podocnemis expansa | reverse complement strand
GAGGGTCCCAGCCGTCCCAATCAGCAGTGACACTCAGCCAGTGTAGCAGTCAGAGGGTTTATTAGCAATCCACTTTGCACAGCAGCTAGGACAGTTGACACTCAGATCAAACAGGAGGCCAGACAGTAAACCCCCAGGACAAGCCCCGGAGGTCCTGCCCCTCCGACCTCCATCTTCTTTCTTCCCCTCTCTCCCCTTTGTTCTCCTCCCTATCCAGCTGCCCTGCCCCTGGTCTAAACCGGCCACAACCTGTCACCCCCAGGGGGTCCAGGTACGGTCGCACTAAAGCCTCTTCCCCCCTAGTGGTACCTATAGTTATCACACCCCTGTGTCCCATCACCAGAATACTGTCAGCAAAGAACAGGAACAGAAAAGAAGAACCACAGTAACCCAAGAGGTTTTCTTACTTCATCACAGGGACTCCTTGGGCTTTCCATCAGGGGCAAGGCCCCACGTTGAGGAGATCCCACTTGCTGGCTAGCACCCGCCCCCAGCTCTCCTATATGGTGAGTGCTCCCCCAGAGATGGGAAACCTCTGAGGGGGACTCCTCTGCAATATGTCAGGCTCTTACAGATCAGGACAGTTTGGACCACTGCGGCAAACAAGAGGGTGCAGCCCAGCCCATGGATCCATCCGGGGACTCATCATCATCTCCTGTGGATGAGTTGGTTGCAGGGGCCAAGCCTGAGCCTATCCCTGATGATAGTAAAGCACAGATCTCCTGCACAGAGTCACCCAGGGCTTGAGTCTGCAGGCAGAGGAGATTGTAGAGGAGGCAAATCCTATGGTTGACATTCATGTGCCGGAAGGCCCCTCTCGAGTAGCCCTCCTGCTTATCAAGACCATCCAGAACACCACAAGATCTGTGTGGCATACCCCAGCCTCTGTGCCTCCCACAGGCCAAGAGGGTAGAGCGAAAATACTTCATGCCTTCAAAAGGTTATGAGCACTTCTACACGCATCCCGCTTCAGGGTCTCTGGTTGTAGTGGCAGCCAATGAGAGAGAGCAGCAAGACCATCAAGCTTCATCCCCTAAATCCAAGAATGCGAAAAAGTTACTTATTTGGATAGAAGATCTATTACATGGGGCAGGGGGGGAGCTTCAAGTCCACATTGCTAACCAGCAGGTGATTCTTAGCTGCTACGCCTTTTAATGTATGGTCTTCGTTGGAGAGGTTCTCGGAGAAGTGCGTTCAGAGCTGGAGGCCTGAGTTTTCAGCTGCCATTAAGGAGGACAAGATGGTTTCTAGAGCCCTACTGCAATCAGCGTTAGACATTTGCGGATGCAGCAGCCAGAGCCATGGCCTCTAGAGTAACCATGCGCCGCAGCTGTTGGCTTCAAGCATCAGGTCTGCCCCAAGAGGTGCAGAATACCATCCAAGATCTCCTTTTCGAAGGCCCAGAGTTGTTTTCATGACAGATGGATGCCAAGCTCCAGATGCTGAAGGGTGGCAGGTCCCTGCTTAAGTCTCTAGGGCTACACACCCTGGCGCCCCAGAGAAAGCCCTTCAAGCCAGTCCTGGTGCCCAGGTCTTCCCACCACTTGCAAAATTATAATGCTTGGGGCGGCTGGAACAGCTGAAAAAGTAATTATTGTCCAACTCCCTTTTCCCAGGGAGCCTCGCACCAGTCTTCAAGTTCAAAAAAGGTTTCTGAAGGTGCACTTGAGGATGACGTACCAGAACTACCTCCGGATCCGCACCCTCCGTTTGCCAACAGATTATCCAACTTTTATCCAGGTTGGTCCCAGATCACCTCCAACGCTTGAGTGCTGCGCACAGTGTCTCAAGGATACTCCCTCCCTCCAGTTCTCCTCATTCTCCGGTTCCCTCCAGGGACCCTTCTCACAATTACCTGTTGGAACAGGAGGTTCAGGCCTTGCTGGACAAAGGAGCCATAGAGGAGGTTCCGCGGGAAGTTTGGGGAAAGGGGTTTTATTCCCACTATTTCTTGATTCCCAAAAGCAAAAAGGGGTCTTCATCCCATCCTTGACCTCAGAGGCCTAAACCGTTATCTGCGCAAGATACGCTGTTGCATGGTTTCCCTTTCTGTGATAATTCCCTCCTTGAATCTGGGAGACGAGTATGCTGCCCTCAAGCTTCAAGACACATATTTTCATATTTCCATAATTCCCAGACACAGAAGGTTTCTGTGATTTGTAGTCGGGGGCAGATATCTCCAGTTCTCCAGCCTGCCTTTCCAGCTGGCAGCCACCCCACGTGTCTTTACAAAGTGCCTAGCGGTGGTTGCAGCATTCCTCAGGTACTCCAAGATCCAGGTGTATCCCTACCTGGATGACTGGTTAGTTTGTGGCCAGTCAAAGGACGAAGTGACCTGTCACTTGGACATGATACAGAGCACCTTTTGGTGCCTCGGTCTATTGGTCAATGTGCAAAAGTCCACCCTCATGCCGACTCAAAAGATAGAGTTCATAGGTTCCTTATTACACTTGAAGCTGGTGAGAGCTTCCCGTCCGCGCTCTCTGTTCGAGAGTCTCAGGTCCCTTGCGAGGGACTTCCAGAAGTCCCCACTCGCCTCAATTTGCTCATGGCTGCGGCTGCCGGGGTTCATGGCAACATGCACCCATGTGGTGAGATATGGCTGCTTGAGGTTATATCCGCTACAGATGTGGCTGGCGTTGGTTTACTGGCTAACGAGGAACGATATCAACGGTATGGTCACAATCCTGGTGGGTGTGCTAAGCTCTCTAGACTGGTGGTGCCTCAAGCAGAATGTGTGTTAAGGGCTGCCTTTTCAGCCACCCCAACCCTCAAGGTTCTTGGGCATGGATGCGTTGGACTTGGGGTGAGGGGGCTCATCTTGGTCCCCTAGCAATGCAAGGCCTCGGGAGAGACAACCAAATGAGTCTGCATATCAACGTGAAGGAGCTCTGCATGGTCCGCCTGGCCTGTCAGGCATTCCCCCACAAGCTGAGGGGGAGAGTGGTGTCGGTGCTCACAGACAACTCTGCTGCAATGTATTACATCAACAAACAAGGGGGAACCCGCTCCAGCCTCCTTTGCCACGAAGCCCTCCACCTATGGGACTTCTGCATTCACCACTCGATTCACCTGGTGGCTTCCTACCTTCCCAGCCAGTGCAATTTCCAGGCTGACTCACTGAGCAGGAAATTCACAACTCACAAGTGGTTCCTCAAGTGGGAGGTGTTGAGGCCCATTTTCCCTCTGTGGGGTTATCCCCAAGTAGACCTCTTTGTGTCTGATCAGAACTACAAGTGCGCAGAATTTTGTTTTGTTCAGAGGGTGGAGCCCGGGGTCAATTACGTACACTTTCAAGATATCTTGGATGGGGATGGCCTGCTACACATTTACCCCCCAGCCCCATTGATTCCAAGGATCCTCCTAAAAGTAAAACAGGACTGGGCCTTGGCATTCCATGAGAAGGCAAGCGAAGCTTCCCTCTTTGCCAACCTGTTGGTGAAGTGCTTCCTTAAGGACTTAGAGAGTCTCTTCCCAGTGGCGCGCTCTCTGATCGCGCAGTGGGACCTCAATCTGGTCCTCTCGAGACCTACAGGGTCCCTGTTCAAACCACTTCCCTCCTGTTTGCTTCTCCTCCTTTCATGGAACGTAGCCTTCCTAGTGTCAATAACGTCGGTCAGGAGGGTTTTAGAGATTCAGGCATTGTCAGCCTCTCCACCTGTCATGGAAAACCCAGAAAAGCCTCTTGGATCCCCTTTGTTCATAGCCAATCAGGACTCTGCTATGGTGGAGCCTTCTCCCATCCAGCACGCAGGTCTCTGCACTACCTGTAGCCATCTCCCAAATCTAGGCTCAGAGGGTCTGACCCTTGCTCTTTCTCGTCTCCTTTGGGGGGGGGTCCTCCCTCCACGAGGGTCCCAGCCATCCCAATCAGCAGTGACACTCAGCCAGTGTTGAAGTCAGAGGGTTTATTAGCAATCCACTTTGCACAGCAGCTAGGACAGTTGGCTCTCAGATCAACCAGGAGGTCTAGCAGTGAACCCCCAGGACAAGCCCCGGGGATCCTGCCTCTCCGACCTCCATCTTCCTTTTCTCCCCTTTTCTCCCTTTGTTCTTCTCCCTGCCACCCTGCCCCTGGTCTAAACTGGCCACAACCTGTCACCCCCAGGAGTCCAGGTAAGTTTGCACTAAAGCCTCTCCCCTGCCCCTGTGGTACCCATCGTTATCACACCCCCGTGTGCCATCACCAGAATCCCATCACCAAAGAACAGGAACAGAAAAGAACCACAGTAGCCTGAGAAGTTTTCTTTCTTCATCACACCGCCCTATATGGTCTTCTTCAAAAACAAGGTTCAACTCCCTCTTCATCCTGCATTCCATCCTAAGGTGGTCTTGCAGTTTCACTGTAATCAAGAAATTGTCTTGCCGTTTTTTTTGTATCCAAAACCCCATGCCTCAGACAAACAAAGAAGGATCCACACTCTAGATGTTCGCTGTGTCTTGGCTTTTTACATAGAAAGGATGAAACCCTTTAGAAAGATGTCCCAGCTATTTTGTGGCAGCTGCAGATAGAATGAAAGGGGAGCCAGTCTCAGCTTAGCGCCTCTCCTCCTGGATAGTTTCATGCACTCACGAATGTTATACATTGGCTAAGATTGACCCACTGGCAATCAAGGCCCACTCTGAGAGCTCAAGCTTCCTCTGCCGCATTCCTGAGCAGGGGACCGATTTGTGGACATTTGTAAAGCGGCTACATGGTGGTCAGCACACATGTTCACGCAGCATTATGCGATTGATCAGCAAGCTCAAGGGAACGCTGCAGTGGGTAGAGCAGTTCTGCAGTTGGTGTGCCTGTGATTCCAACCTGCCATCAGAGGCAAGACTAGTGAATGACCTACAATGGAAGGGCCAGGAGCAACCGTTCGAAGAAGACGAAAAGGTTACCCACCTGTAACTGGTCTTCTTTGAGATGTATTGCTCCTGGACATTCCACATCCCTCCCGCCTCCCCTCTGCAGAATAGGCGTTAAGAAGGAACTGAGGAGGAGGCAGGTCAGCTGTGACTCGTATAGAGAGCCGTGACGACACCACTCCAGGAGGCACCACAGCTGACTGTACGGGTGCTCTATAGGAAAATGTCTCTGGCTATCTATGTGCGCACGTACACCTACAGTGGAATGTCCAGGAGCAACACATCTGGAAGAACACCAGTTACACGTAGGTAACCTCTTCGTCTTTCCTAAGTGGAGTACTCTTCACTTGTCAATTGCATTTCATTCTGTTTACCACAGACCATTTCACCAGTTTGTCCAAATCATTTTGAATTGTGATCCTATTCTCAAAAGCAGTGGTTTTCAGTCAGGGTTGGGACCCAGTACTGGTTCGTACACCCTCCAGCACTGGGTCACACACCCCCGCTGCCACTGCCGCTGCCAAAGGACTGGAATGCACTACTTGTAATTGTTGGGCTGTGGGCATAAAAAAAAATTTTTTTTCCCCCTACTCGGTCCCGAGGGAAAAAAAAAAGTTTTGAAAACCACAGCTCCAAAGCACTTGCAACCCCCCTCAGCTGGGTATCATCTGCAAACTTTAACTGTACTCTGTGTGTCAGGGGTGGCAACCCAGAAGATAAGAGCCATTTTAAAAAATTCCTTTAATATCCAAGTGTTTTGAGAGCTGCAATGGGTATAGCCTGCTGGTAGAGGGTGCGGTGAGTGGGTCAGTGTGCCTGCTGTGGGGCTTCCTGGCAGGAGGAAGCTCAAACAGGAGCAGGCTTCCCGCAGAGTTCCCCAGTGGCACAGGGAGGCGGGGGGTGGCTAAAGAACCACAGGGTGCAGAGCCTTGCGCTATGCTATCTATCATTGATGATCGGTGATGTTGCTGCCCAGGGGCTGGGCCTGGTACTCTGGGGATGGGGATGGGATGGGTACTTTCTGATTCTGGGCCCAGAGATGGGGAGGGGGAGAGTCCCCTTGGAGCAGCCACTGCCCTAGGGCTAGGCTCAGCCTCAGCAATGGGCCCTCCCTGGGGCACAAGGAGGGGCAACCTGACCAGGAGGTGGTGGGATAGGCTGCAGATGTTCCTTCCCCACACTCACACGCTGTGCCCCCTCCACCGCAGAGCAGCTCCTTCACCCCCTCACGTCCCCCAAGATGAACTCAATCCAGATGAGCACGGCCAGCTGCTGCCTTCCCAACCCGCTGCGGAGCTGCGTGGGCACCAGTGGCACACCCCAGTGAGTGCTTGGGTATGTGGGGAAGGGGCAATGGTTGGCAGGCCTCAGTCTGTGTGTGTGTGTGTGTGGGGGGGGATTATTGTTGTACGTGGTAGGGGGTGGACCCTCAGGCTGTTAGCACGGGGGGGGGACCAGATGTACTGGGCAGGGCATGATGGTTCTGGTGGTGGGTGGGTGGGGGTGTGTGTGTGTGTGCAGCTGTCTGTCTGTGTAGGGGAAGCTGTCCCTAGTCTTACCTTCCCTTTCTTTGCCCCCCAGGCAGGCATTGGGCTCCAGGAAGCTGGGCCGGTTCTTCCCTTCCCCGACATAGGCACTGGATGGCTGCGGCCTGGATGCTGATCACACCTGCAAGAGGGATGGGATGGGTGGTGCAGCCCCCCCCCCCCCCGAGCATCTTGTGCCTGCTGGGAGGGGAGCGCAGGGTGGGTCCCCCACTGCACGGCATGGCTCCCCTGACTCCTCCTGCCCCTGTCTGACCATCCCCAGAGCCTTCTGCGAGGGGAGCAGTGTGACTTGCGGTGGGGGGCACAGCATGTGTACTGGGTGGATTTGTATTAAATGCATGTGGCAGGAAGCTGTTTCCCTGTGTGTGTTTGTAGGGAGGGGAGGATGAGCAGCTTTTCTGCCATGGGATGTGGGGGCTTCCCCACCACCCTCCCCGGCTGGGAAATATCAGCCATGCTGTGTGTTGGGGGGGGTCACCTCTTGCTACCCTGGGACGGCAGCATGTACACAGGAGGGGGTGGGCTCCACGTCACTGCAGCAGGTTTTCCCTGGGCTCTGGCATGTGGGTCTCACCCATGGCCCTGGGGCTAGTGGGGCAGGGGTGCCCCCTGAGCACAGCCCCTGGGGAGCATGGCGTGAACCTGGACTGGGCTGAAGGAGGTAGTGGGGATTGTCTGCAGTAGGGGGTCTTATAGCAGAAGTAGGGGATGGCCTTTGAGGGGTGAGGAGCATGTGGGGGCTGAGGCTGTGAGCTTCCCTCCTGCAAGTTGCTCAGGCGGTGATTCCCTGGATGGGCCTGGGGTACAACCCCCCCCCCCTACCGCACCCAGCTAGGGCCAGGGGGCCGGCCCTTGGCTATGGGGGGGCTGAGTGAGAGGGGAGGGGGTGCGCCCCCTCTCTCACCCCCCCCCCAACTGCATCTCTAGTCCTTTGAACCCCCCCCCCCCCCCGCCTGACCGGTCTCCTTGCCTAGCAAGGGCTGCGGGGGGGGGGGGGGTGAGAGGAGAGGGTTGGGTTGCTCTCTGGCACTGAGCTAACAGGCTGAGTCAGGGCTGGGCCAGGAGCTGTTCACCAGGTTGGGCAGGGGCCTGAATCTGCCCTGGCATGTGGGTTCCTGGGGCCCAGCCCTCAGGGCAAGGGGTGAGGGGCTCTGGCAAAGGTGGGTTTGAGCAGCAAGTGTCCTGTGCACATCTCTTCTGGCTCCCACACTTGGCCTTCTGCGCTCTGCCCCTGGCTCCAGGCCCAGGCTTGGGGCTTTCACTGTTCAGCTGCAGGGTGGGGGAATGCCAGGTTTGTGCAGTGGAGCCAGCCCAGTTCCCCTACTCACAGGCCTTAAGTCCAGCATCCCAAATTGTCCTCTGCCAACCCCAGCTCCATGGCAGCCAGGCTGCTCCCTGGGTCTGGTCTGCTCTGCTGCTGTGAGCCCTGAACCCTAATTCATCCTGCTTCACCTTGCGCCTGCTCCTGCCTGAGTCGGTCCACAGTAGCCTCCTGCGCATACCCTCAGGCACCAGTCTTCTAGGGAGCACCACAGCCCCAGCTATAATGTCATTTAAGATCACACTTTAGTTTGTTCTCATCTTCCTTACCCACAAGTCTGGATGGTTTTCAGCCACACCAGGCTCCCTGGCACTGCTGTGTATCTGGTTACTTTTATGATGGTGTTGCTCTGACCCAAGCCAACAGCCTCTGTCCCTCTGAAAGTGTCTGCACTCCTTTTTCTCCCTCCTCATCCCCTGTGATGAAGTAAGAAAACCTCTTGGGCTACTGTGGGTCGTCTTTTCTGTTCCTGTTCTTTGGTGTTGGGATTCTGGGGGTGTGATAACTATAGGTAGTTGTGTGGCACTTTAAGACTAACAGATTTATTTTTTTGCATGAGCTTTCATGGGAGAAAAATCCCACTTCCTCAGATGCTTCGGAGAGGGGTGAACATGCCACTAGGGGGGAAGAGGCTTTAGTATGACTTTACCTGAACCCCCTGTGGGTGACAGGCTATGGCCGGTTTAGATCACGGGCAGGGCAGTTGGATGGAGAGGAGAACAAAGGGACGAGAGGGAGGAGAAGGAAGATGGAGGTTAGAGAGGCAGGATCTCCAGGGCTCATCCTGGGGGTTTACTGTCAGACCTCCTGGTTGATCTGAGAGCCAACTGTCCTACCTGGTGTGGAAGCTGAATTGTTAATAGACCCTCTGTCATGGAGAACCCAGACAAGCCTCTTGGATCCCCTCTGTTCACAGCCCATCAGGACTCTGCTACGGTGGAGCTTTCTCCCGTCCAGCACCCAGGTCTCGACACTACCTGTAGCCAGCTCCCAAATCCAGGGTCAGAGGGTCCGACCCTTGCTCTGTCTGGTCTCCCTTGGTGGGGGGGGGTACCTCCCTCCATGAGGGTCCCAGCTGTCCCAGTCAGCAGTGACACTCAGCCAGTGTAGCAGTCAGAGGGTTTATTAGCAATCCACTTTGCACAGCAGCTAGGACAGTTGGCTCTCAGATCAACCAGGGGGGCAGATAGTAAACCCCCAGGACAAGCCCCGGAGGTCCTGCCCCTCCGACCTCCATCTTCCTTCTTCCCCTCTCTCCCCGTTGTTCTCCTCTCCATCCAGCTGCCCTGCCCCTGGTCTAAACCGGCCACAACCTGTTACCCCCAAGGGGGGCCAGGTAAGGTCGCACTAAAGCCTCTTCCCCCCTAATGGTACCTATAGTTATCACACCCCTGTGTCCCATCACCAGAATACCATCACCAAAGAACAGGAACAGAAAAGAAGAACCACAGTAGCCCAAGAGGTTTTCTTACTTCATCACACCCTCTGACTTCTACACTGGCTGAGAGTCCCTGCTTATTGGGACCCTCATGGAGGGAAGACCCCCCCCCCCAAAGGGAGACCAGGCAGAGCAAGGGTCAGACCTCTGAGCCTGGATTTGGGAGCTGGCTACAGGTAGCATGGGGACCCGTGCTGGATGGGAGAAGGCTACACCATAGCAGAGTCCTGATTGGCTGTGAACAGAGATCAAAGAGGCTTTTCTGGGTTCTCCATGACAGCACCGCTCTTCCTACCTGAGCCAGGGAGGTCAATTTACTTTGTCATGTAACTATCCAGCCTCTGTGCTAGAGGTAGGTGTGGAGACGTGGGAACCCTCCGCTAGGTTAATAAGGGGAGACACAGGTGTTGACCCTCTTTCTTTTCAATTCGGGTGATGGAACACAGGCGGGTGATATGAGGTAGAGCCACTAGGGGGCAGGGGGGGTAGTGTTTAGGGAGCCTGTACCTGGGACCCCCCCCCCCACTGATCACTGGATTCAGCTGGTTGGAGCGGGGGGGGGGGCAGAACGAGGAGGGGAACAAAGGACCAAGGAGAAGGAGAGTAAGAGGAAATGGAGGGTCCGAGAGACAGGGCCCTGCCCTGGGGTGTAGCCCTCATCCCCTGGGGGTTTCACTTCTGGTTGGTCTGATGATGCTGATACCATCTGTCCTTGCTGCTGTATGAACTGATTTGCTAATAAACCCTCTGATTGCCACACTGGCTGACAGCCGCTGCTGATTGGGACAATTGGGACCCTCCTGGCGGGAGGAACCGCGCCCCCCCCCCCCAGGGGAGACCAGACAGAGCAAGGATCTGACCCTCTGAGCCTGGAGTTGGGGGCTGGCTGCACGGAGCGTGGCGACCTGAGGTGCTGGTCGGGAGGAGACTCCACCGTAGCAGAGTCCTGACTGGCTGTGGACAGAGGGGATCCAAGATGCTTTTCTGGGGTCTCCGTCACATCTGGTGGCAGAGGTGGGATCCTGATCAGCACAGTGAGTGAGTGCTCAACCCAGTGGGGGCTGCAGGGTGCTGAGGGAAATGGTGGGAAATGGTGGCTTGTGCCAGAGCAATTGGTCTCTCTTGCAAGGACAGTGTGTATTGACAACATCTTGCTGGGAGGTGTGATGGAGACCCCTGACAAGCCTCCTGGATCCCCTCTGTCCACAGCCAGTCAGGTCTTTGCCACAGTGGAGTCTCCTCCCGTCCAGCACCTCAGGTCGCCACACTCCGTGCAGCCAGCCCCCAACTCCAGGCTCAGAGGGTCAGATCCTTGCTCTGTCCAGTCTCCCTGGGAGGGGATTTCCTCCCCCAGGAGGGTCCCAATCGTCCCAATCAGCAGCGACTCTCAGCCAGTGTGGCAATCAGAGGGTTTATTAGCAAACCCTTTGGAGACTGAACTGAGCGGGGTCACCTCAACCGGTGACCTGGGGAAGTTCTGGCCCCCCTCTCCGGGACAGGGCATCCGCTATCACGTTCGCACTCCCCTTAACATGGATCACCTCCATATCGTAATCCTGGAGAATTAACCCCCA